>LOND01000186.1:16730-34707 GCA_014220965.1 Paragonimus kellicotti
AGGGCTTCTTCACCAGTATGAACTACCACCTGGCGGAGTAAGCAAGAAGAGACTGAACATTCCTGTCAAACGTCAGCTGAAGTGTTGGACTTTCGAAGTGGTTACCTATAAATAGGCTTCTTGCACGCACTCCAAACAGAATGAACTCACTACACTGATTCACTCCACCAGAAATCGTGCACGATAATGACAACTCCAAAGAGCGTTTCAGATAGTCGATTTAAAAGCAGCACTCAGGTCAAGGAATGCCACAAGTTTCGGCTGAGAGAATTTCATGGTCACAGTATATATCACCGCGTGAAAGTGCGATGAACACACAAGCGACGAAGTCGAAAACCTGTCTATTGTCGTACAGTTTGTTGCTTCCGATTTCAGCCGCTTCAACAGAATAGGACTTATGAATGTCGGGGATGCAATAGCGACCAGACTAGGAGCTCTGTAATGGTCAGAGGAGGCTACGACCCCATTTTTGTGGCTGACTGCTAACGAACCCTAGTCAAAAGCCAATTGTTCAGGTTCCTGTGCGGAACAGAAGAGTGCAACGAGTTTAAATGGCCATCTCTGATCGCCAAATTTACGAGCTAAAAATGGAAGGAACAAGTCTAAGGCATTTAAGTAACTTATGCTGCAGAGCCACTTCGTCGGGGATTGTCCACTGAAACAACGTCTAGAATCGTTACAAAGCCATGAAAGCATTAATGGAACAGTGGGGGTTTTACGTGTAACGATATTGGATAGTAAAAAATTCCTCCGTCTAGTTCATTTGAAGAATAAAAACGGTACAACTTCAGAAGACCCTGCACATACTTACAAAGAAGTACATGCTCTTGGTGGTGGCAATCCACGACAGTAATACAAAATCAGCTTCTTAAGATACATAACGAATAAAAATTCAATTAGTTTTACAGTTCGCCGTTGTGTAATAATAATAATATATATTTCTCAATGCATTCGTGACAGACACGCTCGGATGTGCGCGATCATGACAGATAATTACAGGCGTTACAAATCAACAAATGTTTACATTATAAGACAACATGAAGTCTGCTGACAAAAGAATGCATAATCAGAGAGAGATGGGTTGCGGTTTACGAAAGTTTGATGCACACACCAGTAAAAGAAATAGTTCGCTCATTCCACAGATTCTGTTCAAAAGATGAGATGTTACACTAATTTTGCTTATGTGGGGGACTGTGTTCCAAATATTTCAAGGTCATGCCAGGAAATGCGTGCTATAACGTGCGGTCGAAACCAGCAAGCGCACTCAAGTTGAATTTGAGTTGTGTGACTGGACGTGCTGCTGTGTTGACGCCGTTTTAGTTTCCGTTTGTGTAAGTCGTGTGCATGGCTTACTGGGCCTTTGGCTCATGCTTGTCTGTATTGTTTCCTTTTACAGGATTGTTGTTGGAACCCCTCCTTCGGAAGAACGCTGTCCCCGGTGTCTCCACGTTGCCCCAAATTTGGTCCGTAAGTGCGACGGACAATCAGAATAGAAGCGGCTGGCTTGCATGTTACAGTGCAAATGCATCTTCGAGGGATTCCGCCGTTATTTGACATAATTGGCTACGGAAAAATTTGAAATAATTCGGCTCGGGCAAGGGAGGACGGGAATTTCCAAAATCCGGCGAAGAATTGAGCAAACTCCAGCGCAGGACTTCTTCGATTGTTCCAAAACGTCAAAAAGTTGAAACTCTCGCGAACTGCTCGGTCAATACGGGTTTCTAACGTCCATTCATCGCGGAAATTTTCCTCGCATAACAGATGTTTTCAAGAGTGAGAAAAAGAACACAATCTTACGTGTTAAATGGGAAATGTGGAGTGATCACATGTAATATGGATTGATATGTGATCAATGTAATAATTGCATACTACAAGTTGCTTTATGGAAATCTCGGATGATGAATCAGACTATTAAACCTCTTTCTCCCGCGAAAAAAACTTACCCGATATATGTTTCCTGTTTCCTATTGATTGAGATAAATTACGGCGGAAATCAGTTATAGTAATCCGCGATTATTGGTAGTCAGCGCTATTCTGCGAGTGATTATACGTGGATAAAGAAATTCATACGAGTTTTGACATCAGTTTGTTTTATAAGTCAATGTTTTAAAATGGGCATAGAATCTATATTTCATAGCACAAAACGGTTAATAATGGTTATCAAGTAGGGTTTGGGGCAGGGAAGACAACACGAGATATGAATTGTGGTTTCAATGCACTTATGTAAGGTAAACGTTGGCAGCATTTTTTTCAGTCCTTTCCGGAGAGTTTTTGTATGCTAGTCAAATAAACCGCCAATGTCGGATACGAACAAAATAGTAGCCTGATGTTTGACGTCGTGCGAGAATGAAGGGTTATCCAGAATGGGCACAAATAATATCGAACTATAATCTCTCACACTTCCATCAGAAGAAACTGTAGGGAACTCGTTAACTGAACTTACCACTCATTTACCGTTCATTTTGACCGTCTTTGCAACTTTCCTTGATGATGCATGTGTCTGTATGGCTTTCGTCAGTCGAATGTCAAGGATACCTAGCAAATAAGTTCCCAAGGATCGCTTGTTAGCTGAATGGTGGATCTACCAAGCAGAGTTATAGATCACATTTGCCTTAATGCAGGCATAGCGGTTCTCAGCGTAGCGGGCGTTTTTCTCTTACGTGTTAGAGCGTTCACGCAGTCTTGTGTTATTCTCCAGAATTAGTTGCCCAATCCAAGCTGTTGGATCTGTTGAAGCTCGTCTGGTAAGTTCATCGTCTCGTGTTTAGTATGGTGCGGAACGTAGAATTCGTTGAGGTAGGTTCCGTTTAGTCTTGTGTGAAAAGCCGGCCCCAAATTTGTTGCCACATTGCTTTCTGTTGTATGCGAGTGACAACGCACTGCCACATACAGTAAGAACGAGTTGTGGTTTATCCTTCATCATGATGGCGGTCATGATGCAGAATGCACCACAACTACACATAAAATGTCTATTTTCTTTCTATGACACTTCATCACCTCCATTCACAATCGGTTGCTTTAATCAGCGCATTTCCCGCTGACTGGTGGCCATAGGCCGAACTTTGTTTTTGACTGCTCCATTTTGGACGCCTTTTCTGCGAGATAATCTGTGGACCTGGTTAATTTACGTTCAAGGTGGGGATACTTATTGTAATGTAGTCAAGCGGTACCATATAAATTCTAGTCTTTCCGGTGGTGTTTTCCGACGTATTTTAAAATTAGAAGGTAGTTCCGTTAACCCGGCCGTTCGAAAAGCGTTATTGCAATCGTCTGTTGTGCGTTATTGAGTGAATTGTCTTAGACCGTCGAAAGCGGTTTAACAACACAGTGTTGTTTTTTGCCTAACTTTGCCACAACCCGATGTACTGAGCAATACTCTCACTTGTATGGTGATACCCACCGGCTAAACATTTCCGGCAAATTAACGACGATTAATAAAGCATTTGGCAAATTTCGTGTTGAACATCACTCATATTTGATCACAGCTTCCGCAATAAGGTAGACTTTCCAGCCAGCTTCTTTTAAGAGAGGCTTCAAAGGCTGCAATCAAAGTGTGAATGATTGTCCGAACTTGTATTTTCCGATTAAAGGTCATGGCCGGTGGGTACAGTCATCTATGCTTGCGAACAGAATCCCTACATCCAGAAGCACTCTTGTTATTATTTTTGGGCTGTCAATAATACGCGAACGTGACGTGGAACGCGTTGAGGCTGTCAAGCCTAGACAATTCTTATTTATAGAAAACTCGCCAATTCGACCGTCTCCCTTTTTGGATCCGACTCGGTTGCTGAACGAAATGAGAATTTTATTGGACGTTCCACATGTCTTACACCGACGCAGTTACCATTTCTGATTCCCACCATGTAGATAAACGTTGCGAGTAGACTACGTGTTGCTTGAACAACCACTAGACGTTCGGGATCAGCAGCGCTGGACACATCTGTTTTCGTTGAGGTCGAATCTACCTGCTAATTTGTTGAAGGTTATCGGTTCGCAATTATAGCGCATGGCCGGAGCAGATTCGAGATTTCGAGGCAACATTTGATGCGCGGAGACGTTCTCTGGCTACCAATCGCCTGCAGCGTCCCTTTTAAGGACAACTGTAGTTCGTTGGGCCTGCCTGTTACCTCTGCCTGCGAAGGATTGTCCTGTTCTATATCTCCAAACATTGACCGCTGGTTCCCAAGTGACCCACGTTTCTGACGATATCAAACCATCTTCGGATGTTTCCACTTTCTCTGTCTCAATTCATTCTTTGTCTACGTCTTTTTATTCTGAAGATTTCCTTAATCTCCAAAAGGTATCTGAGAAGTTTGAATTTTCTGGTTGTGTAATGTGGCTCTAGCATGCTTGAGGCCGCAACAGCCAAACAGGGACCATGCTCAAGGATAGCTCTGGGGACGGTGCAGCCTCATCGGAGAAGACGGGTTGTGTATTCCAAACTCCTTAACCCTGCCCCAGCTATAACTTGGTGTTCATCTAAGCTACATTTGGTGATGGATGACAGGCCCCTCGAAGGAGAAATGCGCCTAAAGGAAGAGAAACTGAAGTTCATGGGGATACAGCAGAAAGTTCACAAGGGAATCGGTGTGGTTTCTCTGCCCAGTAAGGCTGATGGACCATTCTTGAGGACGGGTGCGAATTGTGGTCTTCTGTCTGTACTCGTTCATTTAGACCTGATAATTATGAGTTCCAAGTGAGCTGCATAGAGCACTGTATGCGCAACTTCGTTATCAGAGTGGGCCAGCCAAAAATCGAGCTAGAGCCTTTTTGAAGGGTCGCTCTCTGAATTTCATAGCTTCATGCGAAATCCTGAATTTATTGTCACCAATAGACTAAATAACGAAGGACAGAAGTCGTCCCACCTGATTTATTATTGTAAGGGTCAAGCTAAGGTAGGTATCGAACGTTGCGTACGGCTACCAGTGAAGTGGGATTTTCATGAGAACAACTGAAGTATTCAGCAAAACGATTATCGAAAGGTTCAGATTGTCAGTAGAAAGGGTGTTCAATGGCCCGAACGGGCTTTGCCATGGGGGGAGACCACGGGGGCCTTCAACGCTAGCCGGCAGCTTAGATAAGAGATGTCAGTATGAAGTTTGTCCTAACTGAACCATCCATTCCGGTTGAATCGCCTAATCAACCTTCTGAGCGTCGTGGGTAGCCTTCCTCACTCAAGGCATGAGAAGTGAGCAGGGGTAGCCGGCCCTCTCGTTGACAGTGATCGGAAGCCTTTCTACAGCGGCTTGTTTCGATATACAGAGAGGTGAATTTCGATTTCTAGTAAAACGAATGGTCAGCTTCTCGCCCCCAGCAGTCCAGGGCCTTGTCAGCGGAGATGAATTCGCGCACCTCCGCGAGGGTTCTCAGCGATTGACTTTGTGTGACAGCCGTCGTCGGAATGGTAAATAAGCCACACTAATGTAGGGTATGTGATGATGATCATGGTTTACCGACGTGCGGGTGAGTTGAAAGCAGGTTATTAATGGGTAAGGACAGTCTTGCCGGGTTCTGAAAAACAGGAGTGTAAACGATGTTTGGTTTGTTCTATCGCATAAAGCATCCCTAGTACAGAGAAGTGCATGCAGAAGTCGCTCGCTCCCTGTAGTGTTCACAGCGTCTCTCGTGGACGGCGAAGATCATTGAAAAAAAATGATGCAGGCAGACCCTGGCGCCTCCTTGGCGGAACTGAAACTCAAACGCGTAGGAGTCAAGCTGCGGACCCGCCTCTTTTCAAGATAGAGGGCTTCTTGAATTAGTGTCTGTTAGATGAATTGGGGCAGTCAGAACAATTGAAACGTATTGCCTTATTGCAGAGAGAGGCTCTGATACCCCACCCGTTGATGGGTCATTAGTTCGGTGATTTGGGCTGCCAGCATGCGAGTGAACGCTCGGCACTTTTACGTTGAAGTAAAAAACACGGGTTACCTATTAAGGTTGAGCTGATGGCTGGAGGCTTGTGGGATGATGGGAGTAAGATCCAGAGAATGGGGACAGCAGCATTTCCGGTTCAAGGGTCTTTCGGCTTGAGGACCAAGGCGGGCGAAAAAAAACCATTATCCGAGAAAGGACGTTTTTTGGAATTAACCCTCACTTGATATCTTCAAGTAAAAACTCGACAAATTTGGAAATTAAATCCCCTTTCGCTTCTTCAAGGTCTTACCATTTATTTGTTCGGGCCCCTAAGGTGGTCGCCCTGTGGGAATGGGAAAAGGAGTACCATTTTGCCGATTTTTACTGGTTTTATTTGCGTTTATTCAAAATTAAAAACCAACTTTGATTTTCCGTGTACCGTTTTTCAAAAAAAAATTTAAATTTGGGTCCCGCCAAGTATTCTTGTATTCTGTTTTAACATTTTTTTTCTTTGTATTTCTTTTTTGGTTTGCCTCTTGGGGGGGAAGGGGGGGGGGGGGCAATCCAAAAACCTTTTTTATATTTTTTTAACCAAAAATTGTTTATTTTTTCGAGTTTTACCGTCCCAAACGGTAATTCAATTTAAATCGAATATGATTAATCTCGCTCCCTTGTCAAAAAACAACAGGTCTCATGCATATACATCCATTCAATGATTGCCCCATTCTGGAATAGCAGAACGGTGGGAAGGAATTATTCGAAAAGCTATTTTTTGCTCGGAACCACTGCGCGGATGGCACTAGGGTGTTTGAGCGCACCCGAATGTCTACGACGTTGCTCTTCCGGAGGAGGCTCAATCGTGATAAATCTGAGAAAGACTGCCTAACTCCGGCCAGCAAAAGAAATAGCACTCACGAAACCGGTGATCTCCTTACCAGCTGACCAATGAAGCTACACAATTATTGTCCTGTGCCTCATTTGAACCCAACCAATCATCCATCACACTGTGACATGAAATCCACCAAAGGATTCATGGGAATGACCAAGGTTTAACACAGATTTCAGTATATATATATATATATATATATATATATATATATATACTTTTTTGTTTTTCCCAACCAGTAAACACCTAGTGAAACAAATGTTTCCGCACAACTCTGCGCTGACACATCTACAGCCAACTTTCTTCCGCTTTTCCTAATCGAAATTATTTCGAGGGATCGGTTCTTCAGTGCTTCCTACCCGGAGATATAGTGTGTATGCGGAATATGCCTCACATTGGACAGGTCTGACTATCAAGAATCACTGTCGACTGTGAGATCGATTTTGTCTACGGAGTTCTAGTTGGAAATTTGTTTCGACATGCCACCTCAATCACCTGAGGTAACATTCTGATGAGATTAAGAAGTGCCGGCAGTTTTACAGGAAACTACCGGTCTGCATGTCTTAGAAACTCCTCATTAACGCCCACACGCTTAGCAAACCTGGCCATCCTAGACACCAGTGACCTCCGCAGATCTTTTCGTGCTCATGACTCAGCTACTCAACCGGCACTCTAATAATATTTTATTAGCTCGCCTTTGCATAAAAGGAACACAATATGGATGAGTTCTTGCTTTTTCAGATGACCAATGTAGATTTATACACCCCGCTGGTTACGCCTGTTCATCGTAATAGATTATGACCGGCAGGTCTCACAGGATCAACTATTTCCCGTTTTCTGATCAGAAGATTGCCAGACTGATCACATCCAAGGTTAACATGAGGCTTTATGTTGATTTGTTGCGGTCTGTTGTGAATTTTTAGTTAAGATAATGATGATTGAGGGCAGGTGGTTGACTTGTTAAACACTGAGGTTGTTTTGGTTTAAGTTGTATGGTGTCATGCATTTTCCCTCGTACTTTGAAAGTTGGTCTTTTCTGTGTTTCTCCTGTTCTATATCCCAGTCGATACTGTTAAATTTTTATATTCAACCACTTCCGACGATAGCCTCTTCATGGACGAACATTTTTCAATTTCAAATTTGTTCAAGTTCCCACTGTATTTTGTAGTTGAGCGATCACTCATTCATTACGCAATCACATAGTGTCTCTAACACTCTTTAAGGAGTTGCAGCCTTCTGTGGTAGTCTATGTGTCAGTGACAGCTACTGAAGATTTTATAATAGGTGTTTCGCGCGGTACTGTTTCCATCATCCAGAGACAACTACCCTTTCCTATTGGCCCACTAGTCTGCTCGTTCGTCTAACGAGTAGCTCGCTCCTTGTAAACTAGCCTCCACTTGTGTCCTTGTAATGTGGCCTCTAACTTGTCTCCAGTTCGCCGTTCACTTTATGTACTGGTTCCATTTTTGGTCCGGTTCTTGTATTATTTTTGAGTGTGTTGGTTACGCTATTTGGTGTCCATTTTGCATCACGTCTTATACCGCACTTTGTAAGCCAACATGAGTTACCACACTCGTCTCACTGGCTCTATCCACTCTCACTCTGTCTACCATACCTTATTACGGGTGTAAGATTACATTGTCATCAAGTTATTGGAAGAGTTGATTCGTTGCATCGAGATCGATCTATCACGCACAAGAAGTAGATTTCAAGATTGTACAGAATCAATGGATTCGGTTCGCAGAAACCAAACTGGGCAATTATGATTCGTGATCTGACTCAGAACGGATGGTACGGTTATAACAAACGTTTAATTTGACAAAACCATGGAGATGTGGAACCTTTTGGGGATATTTTAAACATTTTCCGGCGAATTATCCGCACACAAAGCACAGGAAACAAACCAGAACAAACGGTTCAATTATTTCAACAAACTGTGCTTAACGCGCGATCTACGGGTGCAGATACTCTCACCGTTGTTTCATACACAGTTTGATCTAGAGGCTGGTCTATGGTCCTTCTTCTATGTTGGTGTATTCTACGTTGTCTGAAATAGGAGTCACCTCTTCTGCGTGTGACCTGTGAGATCGTTCACAGTGTGTTGTTGTCCACCTAGACACTTGTCGATTTACGAGGTACCCGGGATTGTGACCACAAAAGATGTTCGGCCTGCGATGTTGTTTGTTGTATGGGAATCCTGTACAGATTATGTGAAGACATGCAGCAATGAACACCTTTACTCATTTGCATGGCTAACGTGTGCCCACAGCCACTGGACGGCAGTACGCCGTCATTATCCTTGATGACACGCCCCCCATGGTTTGTACACAGTTTCGTTTCAGTAGTCAATTCTAGTTCCTTGTCTTCCTTGCGTTGAGACATGCCCTTCGGTTCCCGAATGTGCGCCATATACTAGTCACAAAGAAAGTCGTGTATTATTAACAGTAGACGCCTATGCGACTCATTGCATATTGTCAATTCGTTTGTATTTTGCTGTCTTAAAAATCCAGTAGTAAGCCGTTGATGAAGGAACTCTCCCATAAAGTCACCCTCTAGATCCCATGAGTTACCCAATGGCAATAATTCAGAAGACAACAAACAGCACAGTACTGTATACATTACCATGACCGAGAAACAAGAACATGTACAGTCAGCAAGCGTCCTGCGTGTTACGCGGGGAACGTGAAAGTGACAGATTTACGCTCGCGAAAATAAGGCATACAATTGGGTTCAACAAACATATCTCATCAGGAAGTGTTAAACTGTACAACAAAATATCCAAAAATTAGGCTATTCTAAGAAGTCGTTACGGAACTTCTCCCCAGAGGGCCAGTAAGGTTAACGGGGGACTTCATTGTGCAATATAGGCATGCAATAATGAGGTAACCAAAAGGTAATGTTCCATTGCTAGGTGAATGTCCCAGTTGGTAGGAAGCACAGGAAAAATAATGGAGGAAATAATCTACGAGGGGGTCGATCGCGGATCAACGGTGCGCTGATTGAGTCCGTTATTTAGATTATTCAAGTTATTTTAGTCTTCGGTGCAGATCTATCGCAGCGGGGTACCCAGCCACCGAAGACTCGCAAATGAGGAAAAAAGAGAAAGGTAGGTTTAACCCCGGCGCTGAACAAGAGTCTTTGACAATTGTCTCTCCATTGCACCAAGTCCAGTTGATGTGAAACTGAACGGAAGGCGATATGCCTGTACCAAGCATAAAACCAAGCTCACCGTGTTGAGGATCGGATGTCGTTGGCAACGGTAATCCTAGTTGAAACTCCGATACCTTTCAGGGCGTC
This sequence comes from Paragonimus kellicotti, assembly GCA_014220965.1. Classification (NCBI taxonomy): domain Eukaryota; kingdom Metazoa; phylum Platyhelminthes; class Trematoda; order Plagiorchiida; family Troglotrematidae; genus Paragonimus; species Paragonimus kellicotti. The sequence continues at coordinate 26,767 of LOND01000186.1, forward strand.
GACTAATATTGCAAGCCGGTTGTGCTGAGATCACGCTTTAAAAGGAATGCGGAGAAACGTGTTAATGTATACAAAAAATAACATTAAGTAACGGTAACAGGATAGTTGAGTAACACGAATTCACTTAGCTGTACGAAGCCAAAATAACCAACACAGCAAAACCCTACAGCCTTCCGCATCCCTCTACCATGTCGGTCATGCAGTACAGTGGAAGTTGTAGGGCTGCAATCACGTGTTCAACGCATGTTCGGGATTGGACGACGGAGCTGAAGGTGTAAGCATGACATTGGGCTCATCTTCTTTAATGAACGCTGGTTTAATCTGATCAGTTGAAAAGATCTCGCGTTTGCCGCCGTGCTCGATGGTGGAAGACTGCGTTTCGTTGTAACACGCAAAAAGAGCCTGAATATGGCGGCTGCAGAGGCTTGCTCGAGCCGTCTGCACGTATGAAGACGTAAAGAGCAGGAAGAAAGGTTTTCGTGCAAATGCACGGGTGACGACCTCTCTCGTGGTTGAACTGGACGTGGCCATCGCATTTGACTCGCCAAGCGTGCAACATGCTCGCCGTAATCGACAGGTTTGATTTTCGAAGGAGATACTAATTCGTTGGATGAACCGTAAGACGAGTGTGAGCCAGTGTGGCGACTCAAGCCAATCTTGATGGTGTTACGCGATCCGAAAGTGACTAGCAGTAAAACCTCTTGCCGGAAGGGATTAGACTGTTCACCGAGGGCTGCCTTTAACTGACGGTGAAAACGTTCCACCATCCGGTCGGATTCCGGATGATAGGCGGTAGTGCGTATATGCCTTCACCCAAGAGTATTCAAGAGGTATGTGGAAAATCCATCGAAATGAGAGCCAAGATTAGTGGTCGCCACAGAATGACAACTAAATTGGGCTACCCAACGTTCCTAAAAGGCGTAAACTACCGTCTCGGAAGGGCAGTCGGGGAGGGGGATTGCCTCCGGCCACCAAGTAAAACGGTCGACACAGGTCAGAAAGAAGGTAAAACAGTTAGAAGGTGGCAGCGTTCCGACGATATCGACGTACACGCGATGAAGACTGTCGTCAGGGTGACGTGGTCTCAGGAAGACACCGAGGGCCTCTTGGTACGCCTATGAACCTAAGAATGTTGACATTCCAGACAGCAGCGAGCAGTAACTTCAGACGTCGTGGTTCAATTTGGGTCACACAAAGCGTTCAGTGGTAACAATCCCTGAGGTACGTATGTCAGGGTGCGATAGGTTACGCAGTGCGCTAAACACTGCTCGACGAAACGATGAGCGCACTACAGTCCCGGGCATGTTTTGTGAAACATTGCACAGGATGGTGCCTTCAGAAGAAGCTGAGGGAACAGGCAGTATTTTGAGTGAGCTCTGCCGACGGAGTTGCTCAACTTCGGAGTCGCCTGTCAGCGCAACAGCCATAGCGGCCAAATCAAGGGGAAAAGGCGTAGAATTGCTCACCTGGTATACACGTGAGAGGGCGTCAGCGACAGGATTAAGGACACCTGAAACATGCCGTATATCGGTCGTAAACTGAGAGGTATATTCCAGGTGCCCGATTTCTATGGGAGAATACCTATCGGACGAAGAGTTCCAAGAATACACCAATGGTTTATGGTCAGTGTAGACCGTGGGCCGTTGGCCTCTAACAGCGTGCCGAAAATGACGTATTGCGAGATAAATGGCAAGCAATTCTCGCCCGAAAGTACTGTAGCGAGTCTCCGCGGGTTGCAACCGTTTGGAGAAGAATGCAAGGGGTTGTCCAACTGCTCTCAACGTACCTTTGTAGCACGGTGCCACCGGCTCTATTGGATGCGTCGGTTACAATCGACAACTGAGTGCTGCGGTTGAAATGAGCGAGCAGGGCTATTTTGACGATAGCATCTTTAGGCTCTTTGAAGGTTGTACGCGCTGAATCGGTGAATGACAGTTTGACGATCACCTCCACGAAGGAGATCGGTCACTGGTTGCATAATATGCTCGCAGCGAGGAATGAATCGACGATAATAGTTTACCCGGCCAGAAAATCGGCGAAGCTGCTTAAAAGAAGGAGGTTCAGAGAAATCCTGGATATCCTAAACTTTGGAAGGAAAGGCAGCTTATTCCGTTAGCTTAAATCCGGTGACCTAGAAACTCAATGGTCGACTTGCCTAGCTCGCATTTTGTCGGGTTGACCGTAATACCATAGTTAGTCAGTCGTTCAAACAAACTACGCAGGTGTGAAAGGTGCTCCTCCTCAGAAGAGGCGTCCGTCAGGTAGGGATAGACGAAGTCTAGACCGCGGGTGACTTCGTGCATAAAGCGCTGGAAAGTCTGGGCGGCATTGGTCAGTCCAAATGGCATTCGCAAGAACTCGAAAAGACCAAATGGAGTAATCACAGCGGTCTTGGGTATGTCTTCCGCCGCCACTGGAATTTGGTGATAAGCGCGGACTAAATCAATTTTGCTGAAAATGTTTTTGCCCGCGAGGCAGGTCGTAAGATCCTGCATGTGTGGAATGGGATACTTATCAGGGACTGTTACTCTATTGAGACCGCGGTAGTCACCGCAAGGACGCCAGTCCCCTGATTTTTGGGAACCAAATGCAGTGGTGAGGCCCAAGAACTATCGGAAGGGCGAATGATCCCGAGTTCGAGCATGTGTTCGAACTCTGCCCTAGCGACTTTAAGCTTTTCAGGGGCCAACCTGCGGGGCCTAGCCGATACGGGCGGGCCTTTGGTTCTTATGTGGTGTGTGACATTGGAGGTCACAGCGGGCACGGCGTTCGATGCCCGGACTAGTTGCGGGAACTGTTTAAAAAGTTCCGAAAAGACGGTGGAGCAGTTGGTGTCGCGTAAATAGGACTGATGGCTGCGACGTCGTGTGATATCCGTTACTACTAGGGTGTGTAACGGTGTCTATCAGCTGCCGGCGTTGCCTATCGACTAGAAGGTCGAAATGCCGAAGAAAATCGGTACCGATAATGTAAACGAAAGGGCAGCAACAACAAAATCCAACGAAAGTTTCGCTGGAGACTCAAGTCCAACGTTAGCGAACGCTGGCAAAAAGTCTGGATAACGATGCCGTTGGTGGCACGGAGATGAGGAGCGTCCGACCGTGTCGCCTCGGAGAGGACCTGTGGAACTACGCTAACCTGCGTTCCTCTGTCCACCAGGAATGCGGTCCCCGTGGAGAGATCCCGAAAAACAAGATGACTGAGAGTGGATGCGCTGGCGACGTCTGTCGCAATTAGGTGTCGGCACTCCGATTTCCCTGCATCGGAGAGATAAAAGAGCAAGGAGTTGTAAATCTAATGGCTTTAGCAATATATCGTCCATGGTACTAGCAGAAGCCTTCACGTGGCTGTGAACTACGTCGACGGAGTGACCTGATGGCACGCCAACACCGTTGGGATCACCTTCGGGAATGGGTAATAGTCATATTGCCTAAGCATCTGCGTAAGGCAGTAACTTTCGCCCGTAGAGCCTCGGCCTCTGCAAGATCGGTTGGGTGGGAACCTACTGAGGTCGTAAGAATGGCACTTACTCTGGGATTATTGGAACTTGTGCAGAAATGGCTGGAAACGCTCGACCACTTGATCGGCGATTTTGGCAGCTTCTGATAGCGGTTGCGAGCGGGCTACGGACACAATAGCCTGGGCTGTCTCCGGCAGCCTCTGCATCCATAGCTCTCGTAACAGTGACTCGTCCATGTGGGAGCCACCAAGAAGTTGCTGCATCTCACGGAGCAGCTTAGGCGCTCGTTGCCCTGCTGTAGCCCGCTGAAAAGCTTCTCTAAGCGAGCCTTCTCTAATGGGATAACCCGCTTGATTACGATATTCAGCGATATTCCCCGGGCTGAGTAAGGAGGACGTCACGCAGTTGCATTGTGACTTCCTTTGGAAGCCTGGACACTAACTGACTGAACTTCGCCTGGTCAGACGAAATTCGGTTGTTGACAAACTCGGCCTCAAGATAGACAAACCACAGTAGTGGGTCCATCTCCAAGAATGGAGGAACTGTTAAGGTAATTGCGTCCTGCCGCATGAGAACCTAAGGGCTTCACCAGATATGGTAAACGCACGATAGCTTGTACTATGCAAAAACGGGAATGTAGAACGGGTTAATAAATAGATTCGGTCAGACCTACTATGTAACAAAAAAATGCGATGCGACCAGTGAAAATAACAAAACGCCGTATAAAAATTTTACACCAAGGAACTAACTCACCTACGCACTACCGCCTATCATCCGGAATCCGACCGGATGGTGGAATGTTTTCACCGTCAGTTAAAGGCAGCCCTCGGTGAACAGTCTAATCCCTTCCGGCAAGAGGTTTTACTGCTAGTCACTTTCGGATCGCGTAACACCATCAAGATTGGCTTGAGTGCCACACTGGCTCAACTCGTCTACGGTTGCACCTTACCAACGAATTAGTGTCTCCTTCGACAATCAAACCTGTCGATTACGGAAGGTATGTAGCACGCTTGGCGAATCACATGCGACGGCTACGTCCAGTTCAACCACGAGAGCGGTCGTCACCCGTGCATTTGCACGAGAAACTTTCTTCCTGCTCTCACGTCTTCATACGAGCAGACGGCTCCCGCAAGCCTCTGCAGCCGCCATATACAGGCCCTTTTCGCGTGTTACAACGAAACGCAGTCTTCCACCATCGAGCACGGCGGCAAACGCGAGATCTTTTCAACTGATCAGATTAAACCAGCGTTCATTAAAGAAGATGAGCCCAATGTCATGCTTACACCTTCAGCTCCGTCGTCCAATCCCGAACATGCGTTGAACACGTGATTGCAGCCCTACAACTTCCACTGTACTGCATGACCGACATGGTAGAGGGATGCGGAAGGCTGTAGGGTTTGCTGTGTTGGTATTTTCTACACGTGAAGTGTTCGTTTACCAAAACTATCCTGTTACCGTTACTTAATGTTATTTTTTGTATACATTAACACGTTTCTCCGCATTCCTTTTAAAGCGTGATCTCAGCACAACCGGCTTGCAATATTAGTCGACGCCCTGAAAGGTATCGGATCTTCAAAGGATTACCGTTGCCGAACGATCCATCAACACGGTGAGCTTGGTTTTATGCTTGGTACAGGCATATCGCCTTCCGTTCAGTTTCACATCAACTGGACTTGGTGCAATGGAGAGACAATTGTCAAAGACTCTTGTTCAGCGCCGGGTAAACCTACCTTCTCTTTTTTCCTCATTTGCGAGTCTTCGGTGGCTGGGTACCCCGCTGCGATAGATCTGCACCGAAGACTAAATAACTTAATAATCTAAATAACGGATTCAATCAGCGCACCGTTAATCCGCGATCGACCCCTTATGGACTATTTCCCTCCATTATTCTCCTGTGCTTCCTACCAACTGGACATTCACCTAGCAATGAACATTACCTTTTGGTTACCTCATTATTGCATGCCTATATTGCACAATGAAGTCCCCCGTTAACCTTACTGGCCCTCTGGGGAGAAGTTCCGTAACGACTTCTTAGAATAGCCTAATTTTTGGATATTTTGTTGTACAGTTTAACACTTCCTGATGAGATATGTTTGTTGAACCCAATTGTATGCCTTATTTTCGCGAGCGTAAATCTGTCACTTTCACGTTCCCCGCGTAACACGCAGGACGCTTGCTGACTGTACATGTTCTTGTTTCTCGGTCATGGTAATGTATACAGTACTGTGCTGTTTGTTGTCTTCTGAATTATTGCCATTGGGTAACTCATGGGATCTAGAGGGTGACTTTATGGGAGAGTTCCTTCATCAACGGCTTACTACTGGATTTTTAAGACAGCAAAATACAAACGAATTGACAATATGCAATGAGTCGCATAGGCGTCTACTGTTAAATAATACACGACTTTCTTGTGACTAGTATATGGCGCACATTCGGGAACCGAAGGGCATGTCTCAACGCAAGGAAGACAAGGAACTAGAATTGACTACTGAAACGAAACTGTGTACAAACCATGGGGGGCGTGTCATCAAGGATAATGACGGCGTACTGCCGTCCAGTGGCTGTGGGCACACGTTAGCCATGCAAATGAGTAAAGGTGTTCATTGCTGCATGTCTTCACATAATCTGTACAGGATTCCATACAACAAACAACATCGCAGGCCGAACATCTTTTGTGGTCACAATCCCGGGTACCTCGTAAATCGACAAGTGTCTAGGTGGACAACAACACACTGTGAACGATCTCACAGGTCACACGCAGAAGAGGTGACTCCTATTTCAGACAACGTAGAATACACCAACATAGAAGAAGGACCATAGACCAGCCTCTAGATCAAACTGTGTATGAAACAACGGTGAGAGTATCTGCACCCGTAGATCGCGCGTTAAGCACAGTTTGTTGAAATAATTGAACCGTTTGTTCTGGTTTGTTTCCTGTGCTTTGTGTGCGGATAATTCGCCGGAAAATGTTTAAAATATCCCCAAAAGGTTCCACATCTCCATGGTTTTGTCAAATTAAACGTTTGTTATAACCGTACCATCCGTTCTGAGTCAGATCACGAATCATAATTGCCCAGTTTGGTTTCTGCGAACCGAATCCATTGATTCTGTACAATCTTGAAATCTACTTCTTGTGCGTGATAGATCGATCTCGATGCAACGAACAGTCGACTTCCAATAACTTTGATGACGATGGTAAATTAACCCGTCCAAATATCAGAGGTTGGAGACAGCAGTCAAGATAGCCGGTTAATGCGGTCCTAGTTGGAACATTGGTGAACAGTGGCCCATTGGCTGTACAAAAGTGCGGTATAAGACGTGATGCAAAATGGACACCAAATAGCGTAACCAACACACTCAAAAATAATACAAGAACCGGACCAAAAATGGAACCAGTACATAAAGTGAACGGCGAACTGGAGACAAGTTAGAGGCCACATTACAAGGACACAAGTGGAGGCTAGTTTACAAGGAGCGAGCTACTCGTTAGACGAACGAGCAGACTAGTGGGCCAATAGGAAAGGGTAGTTGTCTCTAGATGATGGAAACAGTACCGCGAAATTATTCATAACCAGAGACCTTCATGTAGCTGTCACTGACACTATAGAATAACGAACAGAAGGCTGCAACTCCTTAAAGAGTGTTAGAGACACTATGTATAGGTAATGAAGAGGTGAATTAGCGTCAACTACAAAATACAGTGGAAACTTGAACAAATTTGAAATTGAAAAATGTTCGTCCATGAAGAGGCTATCGTCGGAAGTGGTTGAATATAAAAATTTAACAGTATCGACTGGGATATAGAACAGGAGAAACACAGAAAAGACCAACTTTCAAAGTACGAGGGAAAATGCATGACACCATACAACTTAAACCAAAACAACCTCAGTGTTTAACAAGTCAACCACCTGCCCTCAATCATCATTATCTTACTAAAAATTCACAACAGACCGCAACAAATCAACATAAAGCCTCATGTTAACCTTGGATGTGATCAGTCTGGCAATCTTCTGATCAGAAAACGGGAAATAGTTGATCCTGTGAGACCTGCCGGTCATAATCTATTACGATGAACAGGCGTAACCAGCGGGGTGTATAAATCTACATTGGTCATCTGAAAAAGCAAGAACTCATCCATATTGTGTTCCTTTTATGCAAAGGCGAGCTAATAAAATATTATTAGAGTGCCGGTTGAGTAGCTGAGTCATGAGCACGAAAAGATCTGCGGAGGTCACTGGTGTCTAGGATGGCCAGGTTTGCTAAGCGTGTGGGCGTTAATGAGGAGTTTCTAAGACATGCAGACCGGTAGTTTCCTGTAAAACTGCCGGCACTTCTTAATCTCATCAGAATGTTACCTCAGGTGATTGAGGTGGCATGTCGAAACAAATTTCCAACTAGAACTCCGTAGACAAAATCGATCTCACAGTCGACAGTGATTCTTGATAGTCAGACCTGTCCAATGTGAGGCATATTCCGCATAC
>LOND01000186.1:50486-61546 GCA_014220965.1 Paragonimus kellicotti
TTGAGTATAAGGGGCAAACTGAAGTGGCAGGGGCGTGTCAGTGCGGTACGGAACTGTGGGGTAGTGGTGTAGCTCACGTCTGTTGCCCTGGCGTGTTGCTGAAACATTCACCTTCCGAGGTGCGGTGATAGAAATTGTGTTTTGTCACGCGTCTGGGGCCTGCGTATTTTCCAGTGGGTAATCTGAGTGCATCTAGATACTGTTGTAATTACTTCTATTAAATCATGTTATTGTTATTGCGCCTTGGTCTTATAGTTTTGTCTATTTTGTCAACTTCCTATTGTTTCCAGGATTACGCCTAGTCCAGTTATATGCATCAATCCTCAGTCACGTGTCCTCCTTTTGTAATTGGACTGTAGTTATCTATACATAGCTCCATAACCTTCTTTGTTTCACAATTGTCACTACCATGATGAATATGCGATGCAAGTCCAATATGAGAAGTATTTTACTATTAACAAAGATGTGGATATGTAGAAAATTTACACGTTAAGTGTAACATCCGCATCAGCAGTGTGCTCATTTACTGCATTGCACACGATTCCACCAGGTACGAAACGGAAGTCGACAGTCAAAAGATCAACACCCCGTTTATTTCCAAAATGGCTAGAACTTTAATGTGTTTCGCAATGGTGATCAAGAAGTACACCTGATTCAGATATTCAGACCAATCAGCTCTAATGAGAAACCATGAGAACTCTCCATGATAACTATCCGAGTGGCTTAGGTGACATGAACAACAGCAAACCTGAGCTACATGCATTGCGGTTGAATACTTCCTCTGGCTTCTGCCATGCGTCACATATATTGGAAAACTCTGCTCAGAAGAGCATAGCGTGAAGGGGGACTGAAACTTCGTAACAATCATGGGCGCAAATGTGATGAAAACTTACCTCGGTAGCAACACCACCCTGCTTATATTCATTAGTGCATAACAAGTGTAAGATCCGAGTGCCCTGCGCCAAAAATTGCAAACTTAGTAAGTGCGAATGAAACAACAGACGAGCGACGAAATCTCTTGGGAAAAGGTGAATTTGAAATCCCAGGCTGACTCAAAGTCTTAATGCCCCTCTGAATGACTTCTAGACCTGTATACACCTAGGAGAAGACATTTATCCGAGCCTAGTGAAAGCACGCGTAACATCGTATGCAATGAGGTTGAATGTAGAAGACAAGCTGACCCACTCGCAAGTTAAATATGTATGTCCCCAACGTGCCATTTTGTATAGAAAGGCTAATTGCTGCTGTTACCAAATTCGATGACTCAGTATGCCTACCGTTAACTGTCTATCACTTCTGGGTCATTGCCTTTTATATCACACGGAGAAATTGCATACAACCCCGATAGCAGATAGAAAGTTTATGAAACCGAACTTGAGCAATGCTTATTATCAGGCTGAACTTGACTAATATTCGGGAGCACTCACTACAACCACGATCCAGAGCGGTCTATTCCAATATGGTCGTTTACATTTCCGCATCAAATACAACGTGATATCCCATCATCACCGCTTATCGTCTGTAATACAGATAAACGATAAGACTATACCAGCTGTGGGTGACAATAAGGATGTGTCTACGGAGAGGTCAAGGTAATCGGGGGGAAGTACAAGTTAAACGTCAGAAAACAACCTGTCAATAAATTTTGTTTCGCATACATAAAATCCCAAGTGACAGCTGGGTCGCTCCGGGAATAGCATTATGTGTAAATGAGTGTTGATATTCATTCTGTTGTTGATACACATGCCACGTGCGTTGATTCGTCGAATATGTCAATGTTGCGCCGCTCAAATTCTCGACTCATATATGCCGATACTGTGACCAGTATCAAGGATGGAGGTGTTGTAGTCCAAGACATTCAGTAGTGACGGCATATGGTGACCCTTTGAGGATTCCAAGAGGTGATCAAATCCAAGACCGATCAGCAGAAGAGGGCAGCTTACATATGCTCCACAAGACTAGAACGAAAATCAAGGCAATTTTGACGATTCGGGCTCAGAGAAATTTCACTGCATCTATAGGATGAATTTGGAGGGCAGGCGAATGAAGTGTTGTAAAAGGGTATCATCCAGAGAACGGAAATCCAACGGGAATTTTGATGCTGTATTAATTTCAGAAGACTCAACGGGCTAATAGACATGTCGTGGTTATCTGAGCGGTGTTGAAAAATGCTCGATAAATTGTAAAACCCCGGGAAATTCGCAGTCGTGCGCTTACTGTAAGGCTACTGGAAAGTGTCCATCAGAAAGTTGGATCGAGGTAAAAGAACTCTCAATGTTGCGGAAAGCAGTATCGGCTCGTATATATGCTTGTTCAACTGTGAATTGCCCCATTTAAATCCAGGCCACTGACGCTCAAAGCTCTAGACTTATTATCCCAAACCGTTCTCGATGGAGACGACTTCATCATCGACAGTGGTAACGAGGTAAACTACATGATCCTGTTTTCAGATGTATAACAAAAGATTAACGGAACTGGATCAGTAGTCCAATTTGTGATCGGCCTGTTTACAAGGTCGGCCAGATTTATCCACTGCCCGTTAAACTAACTACTTCTGTAACATCTCCAAACTTTGTGCCTAAAAGGATGCTGAAACAGTTCCTTGGTAGCGTCGGCACTTACAGCCACTTCATAAAAATTTCAGTAACATCGCTAGCCCATTATATAGGCTATGGAAGAAGGATTATCGACTGACTTTCAGACCATGGTTCTTGACATGTATGAATGTGACGTCATAATGAGTGTTCAGAAAACGACGCATCGTGGTCCTACTACGCAGACGAAACCCTGGCATGTTAGCACCTTGGGGACAGTTGTTAATCAGGCGTGAAGCAAAAGCTGCTGACGCAATCAATTTTGTTGTCTTGGCACGGAAACCGTTTACCTCACCTGATGTGTATCCAGGTTGCATTTGTACGTTTCATTGTTTTGTTGCTATGCCATAAATCTACATAACTGATTGTTTCAAGTAATCGACTAAGGAGAATAAGCGAAATGTCATCTTTATGAATTAGACAAAAGGAAATCAGTGTTTCAAGCATCATGAAGCATTACTTCAATAGGAGTTTTCTACAAGATCACCAGAACCTATCGTTCCATGACAAATTCAGAAAACCGTTTACGGCACTTTCTATAATATATCCCACCTGGTTGTCAAAGCATCCCTAAAACTTAGTTTTGTTTCGTTTGGTTCGGCATGACCGAGGGCGTCAAGGATTGGACAAGTTACCGTCGTTCATGTTAAATCGTCTGTGTCCATGATGCACGCTCTGACCACATGTGCATCGACGTTGTGGGACACATCATGACCGAAAAGTTATCGATACCTCCTCTCACATATCGAAAGACTCACTGGACGACCGGGAGTATTCCAAGTTTGTGACACCGTAACTCACACTTCGGCGTCCGCATATCATCCACCATAACTACTGCCCTTAACTTCCAGTTTTGAGCACATTTGTCCGATCACCGCATTCGTCGTCGTGGAATCTTGCCCATTCGTGCCGCAGTTTGCCATTCCAATCCAACGGAAAGGTTGAAAGATCTCACCGAACAATAAAAACCATCAAACTGTCCAACTGCAGTCATGTGATTTGTAGGGCCACCTACCACTTGAGCCTCTTAGAATACGCTACCGTGTTAGTGCCAACATTCAGTATCCCTGACACAATTCTCTCACGAACATAGCGTGTGTTTGACCAATCAGTTACTAGCCGAATCGGCACTTTAGCTTTTCGTGCCCCCGACTGACTTCGTAAGCCGCGCAAAACTGCACGTTTAAAATTACTTACAAACCATCACGATTGCAAAATAAATCAAATAATTATCCTACCCAAGTGACTGCGCCTTCCCATGTATTGCTTAACAGTGATATGCTATATGAATCTCAGCATCGGTCGCTCGGACAAATTATGAACTGGATGTTCGCACATCATACAACAATGCATCGATCGATCGCCTCATCCCGTCAGGACTACTGGGGGTGTTTCCGTTTCAAGCGACCAGCACACACTATCCGATCTAAGTGTGTTGAACACTGAATCTGGTCGATCAATCTGTTTTCCTTGTGGTCAGAGTCTCACCGTAACCTCACAGTTGACGAGAGGCTGCGTAGCCATAGTGTCGCTCTCTCACTCGGTGCATCATGCGTAACGCAGTTCCAACAGTTTGTTCCAATTAATGCTTGTCACCCATGCCTGCTAATGTGCGTAAACACAGCATCGATTCTGAAAATCCTCGATTTATCTACGACCGGTACCGCAAGTGGAGTGTCTGTATATGTTCAAGACGTGTACAGAGTTGCGCACGTTCACTTCAATCCAGTTGGCCACACGACTTATGTCAGCTCGTACTCCAAGGGATCGATTAACCTCGTTTAGCAGTCTAGCACAGCAGATCAACCAGCAACGTAGAGTGATGCCATGGACATCGAACGTTGACACAAGCACACATTATCAACCGGAAGGCTTGAGCGAACACTGGGGTCGTGAAGCTGATGATCGATACCATCACCGTATTGGTCAGAGTTACTTGTATTGGCAATCACTGTCTGGTGTAGCATCATAGAAAAACCCCATCGAAACTTTAACAAAAAAGTTATTGCGAAGAGAACGGATTGATGGGATATGACAAAGAGAATCCTACTCTGTCCGATGCTAGCAAATTTAGTACCCCTGAGGGGAAACGGAGTAGAATTCAACTGACCCGACTACAACTAGTACGCTATCTCAAACATCTTAATGAACAGGTCGATTAAAGCAGGTGACGTTTGAGCGACCACTGTTTTGATCAACACTGTTTATCAGCATCCATCGTCTTATCAAGCCGTTTAGGTCACCCGAATCGAGTATGTCATCACATCATAGCCACTACTACAAAACTGATGTATGTCTTGGCGGTGATGGAAGTGGGTGTAATCTGATGTTGTTGACGTTAACCGTGAGCACTTTCGCCAGTGGATTCCATCTAAATTATGAAATATACCACACTACTTATAAGTAACACATTCGCTTTGTTGATTTAAACACCGTGCATACTGTAGCAGACAATTACGGATGTCGAGTCCTTTTGTGACACAAAAAACCAACGAATCGTTTCACCGTACAACCAATGTTAGGTGGGAAACGGCAGTACTAGGTAACCATACCGATAAAACTGCCGAGTTAGTGTGCCGAGGTTGGTTCGGGAAAATCTCTAATAAAAACCACATTGCGTTAGCGCAGAGGGAAATGCAGACGGTATGGTGAGAGCAGTTTTCTGAACGTCTTCTTCCTCAACAAAAAATTGTTGGTAAGCCCGTATCCTATCGACTTTTGAGAAAAAAGGTTCACCTTACAGTTTGAATGTGATATTATGAACGTCGTACAACGGTGACATGATACACAACTCTGCAGTTTCCGCATGTGAGTAAAGCATTTGAGCCCGCTTGTTAAGCTGTATCAAATGACGAAAATGATGGACGCTCCTAATATCTAATGATCCCCAGTTGGAACATAAACCAAAGTTATTTTCAGATGATAGCGGTTTTGTCAGGGACCAATCAGCTTGATCTGGCAGTTACTGGTGGACTACGAAGGGAAATGTGTCGATGAATCTTATGGTGCATAGATAACTTTTGGAAATCTTGATTAATGGTTCCAGGAAATAATTCCAATAAACACGACAAGTAGTGAGACGTACTTCTACTGGACATCAGTGACAGTAACTGATGTACGGAGTGGCAAGTGTTAAATGACTTCTGACAACCAGATTAAGATTTTTGCCAAGTAAACAGCGGTCACTTGTGTTTTCCAGGTTGCCAAAGACGTTAGAAAAACCTACGCCCAAAATTGTAGGCTGTAGATCAGCTATCAGAAAGATTCAGCTCGAAGTACGGCTCAACAAGAGAGACAGAGTGAACGGACTTTGACCGCAAGTCGTAATGAATAAACTGGTTAGTGTCCACAATTCACAGTTATATTTCATAATTCATTTTTGTACATTTTTGTATATACCGTTTTGTTAACCTCATCTGTACACTTGTTTGAAACCATCAACTCACTTTTGAATTTAATCGTCAACACGAATAAACGGGAGTTACCGCGCACCGTCTCTGTCTTCTCCATTTGTGCGGATTTTGAGCTGGTAAAGCAGTTGCACGGTTGAAATATTTTAGCTCCGCGTATTGGCTGATCCGTCGACGCTCAACGCTCATCATCCCACGCCTCGTGAAATTATCCGTCGGTCGTGTTCCGGACCTCATCTCTGGAGCCATCTTTCCCTCTTGTGGTGGTCTATTCAACCCAGCAGACTTCGACTTATCAGTGAGTCGTCCCTATTTTACCCATAAGTCTTCTGTTTGGTTTGTACGCTTATCTGTTGAACCTATCCGTTACCGTTACTACCTTTTTCGTGTATTACCATATTTTGGTCAACCGTCGACAGGTTCGGGAGTCGATCTACGAAAAGCGAATATACCATTCTGTAACGTGGCAGGAAAAACAATGACTACACAGCTTCTAGGATAAGTAAAGAACTTGTGATCATATCCCTTATAGGATATAAAAACCAGACGATCTGTAAACTGGAAATCATCTGAGTTTGTCGCCGTTTCCTGAATGTTAAGGCTTGAGAGAAAAGGTATATAAAATGGTGCAACGGTTTACATGAAGGCCAGAGTTCTTATGGTAAGGGCGTATTCAGTGACCGACTGCGTGAACGTCAAAAATCAAGCGGTTGTATAAATGACTGGGACAAAAAAAGATTAACTGATTCAGCTGAACCTGGACTTGTTGACTAAACTATCAATATTCATGGTGTAGGACACGAACGGATTTACAACCGGTGGCTGTGGGCACAATAAGTGAATTTGCCAGTGGAGGTAATAGGTAGAACTCAGTGTGGGGTAATTCGGCACCCGAAACGACGAGTGAGGAGAGGAGACCACGGCTACAGAGACTAACAGATTCGACAGGAGCAACTATGTCTAGCATGGGAGAATATCGGCATAAAGTGCACGAGAAGGAATAACTCCGTGCGCTGCGGGTGATCCAGTCTGGTTGCTGCTGTTAAAACCGACCACCAGAAGTAGGAAGAACAGGTTATTGACAATCTTGAATGCTGTGAGACTAACGTTTACATTCTTCTCATAGCACTTCAAAAGAACACGAACAAACTACGCATGCAGGATGGATGGAGACGATACCTAATGTGTTGGAGATAAACAATCGAATTAATTAGCCCGTAAGTATTCCGAAGGATGTGACTCATGAACTATCGAAATAATTGTCGGAATGAACAGAAGAAGCTGTCTCAAGTAGATAGCAAGTAAGACGTGTTTTCCAAAAACGAAATTGTCGTTGATATCTGTTTCGCTCCTGGACTATCATTATATGAAGATGTGTTTGTGTTTATCACGTCAGTGAACTGTATCACCTGGTTGGTCTCAAAGACTAAGCTGTTGTTCTTGACACTGGTGTTCATTGCTCACAACACATGGCGCCGCAGGCAAACTTGCGGTTAAGTAAGCCTTAAGAAACAGAAGGATAGAATATGACGTTTGCGAACAAAAACTTTTTATGGAGGCTTAATTTGTTCATGTACTGTTATTATGTGCAAACGAGTGTTGCTACTCGTTATGTTGTTTACTTATGTAGCCTGTTTCTAGCTCCTGAATAAGCAGTCGGTTACCACCCTCGTTCTTGGCTCGCAACAGTAGAAGGGCTGGCCGTTGTCGAAACAATCAACTTGAAAGGTACATCGGCACAGAAGTTAAAGTCCGGCGGTGTCAAAGTGAATCCTGACACCGATTCTTCAGTTGGGTGTTATCTAGTCATTAGGGCACGTCTATCTAAGCTGAGATTCTTTTGGCCAGTCACGTGAGACACTAATGAACGTCTTTACTTCTGAGCCGGGGTAATTTGATGCGTACGCACATTTGTCGCTGGACGAAACACACAGTCTTGATACGAAAAAAAAACCACCTGAATCCCCCCTAACGCTCCCAAATCAAATAAAAAATCCAATGTTCAGTCACTTTGTCTCAACTGAAAACTAGTGTAACGACGATAACTGTGCGGAAAAATACCGGTCGTTCCAAAATTGTGGACCCGGGAACGAAATCCGCGGTACTAACCATCTCACAGGGATTCCAGCTGAATGTCTTGCCAGAAAGCAAGCCTCCTAAATGAGTCGGCTTAGTGGACATCCCCGTCAAGCGATGAAATCGCAGCTAGGTTGACTGGCGTCTGGAAGTACGCGCTTTTCACGACGAATCCCTTGTCATCATCTTCCTAGTGTTTTAGCCACCACAGTCCACGATAGCACCAGGCTGTCAACAACTGTCTCAACCTTCATAAGGCAACGTATGACTTGGGGCAGGCATGCATCAATACTTACAGAAGGACAGTGTAAAAATACGACAGTTTCCTAACTGGTCGTCCTATAACGATAGTTTTTTCATCAGGCGGTGGATAATAAATTGTTTTATTCATAAACTAATCAGATTTACAACTCAGTAGAAGGGTGAGTGAAAAATAACAACTTACCTATATAAAGTAAGGTATACAAAGGTGTGATCTTCAGTATACTGCAACATTTCAGGACTGTGTGACGTTTTATAGCCATGTTGCCAAATCGCTAAGCGTCACATGGCGTTTCTCACTCATATGACCTTGTTATTGGGCTTAATCTATTTCATATGGGTATACGCATATCTTCTATTTTGACCATAAACTGACGCCATAGTGGAGGTAAGTTGCTGCGATGCCGAGATCGGCCTGGATAGTCTGTTCAAAATGGTTGTTAAACTGGGCCGTTTTGTTCTCTGTATGCTTGCTTTGCCCTGAAAAACGACTGCAATTGCAAACGTTTCTGATTGTAATTGAGAATCAATAATTTCATTTCGACGAGGACTGATATGAACGGTGGGTCCACGAATGAATACTTCGTTCTCTCTTTCTGTCCGTATGTGTGTGTGGCTGTGATAACGGTAACAGTTTCAGTGAGGTAACGGTTTCAGCCACAGACAGGCCTACCATTTGGCAAACAAGTGTTGGCCAGCTAGACCACAAACGCCTACACTCACTCCTGGTCTTATTCATCCGGATTTACACCGAACACCTAGCCTGTGTGTGTGTGTGTGTGGAACAAGTGGTGCAGCGCGAGGCACTTGTGGTGAGTGTAATGCACAGGCGTCCTTTGGCTTTTGTCACTTTGACAGGCTAATTAGAGGCGGATGCCGCCAGCCGTGTATGTGACTGCGGTTAGTTTGGTCACACTTTGATCATTTTAGTCTGCCAAGACGTAGTCACGCACCTCTTGGTCTGGAGGGATTGTCATACTGGAAGCAGATCACACTACTGGAACGCTTGTAAGAGAAAGATGCACCGGTAATCTGAGAACTGGTTTCTACCTAAGTGGTCAATGATGAAAGTGCAGAAGAGTCCACTAGCAATGTTATTGTAGAACTTGAGTACATGGTCGGTTAGTTGTAAATCCGTTTGAAGGCTGATTTAAACGTTTGTTACAACGGGTAATGGTCATGACATGTAAGGAATTGATTTACCGCGTACATCAGCAGATGATTGTCCTGTCAATGATGTTATGCGACGTGGAAAAACAGCCCCTAGAATAGCATCCGTCGGCTCTCTCAAGAGTGCAAACCTTCAAATTCCGCTGTACCCAAGGGGCTCAGAAGGAATAAGTAACGTCCATACTGGGAGGCCCCATTACAAGAACTTAAGTTGCCGGATACGGACAAAGGTGATTCACTTCGTACGTAGTATTTACCAGAAAGTTTCATATATTCGACTGTATTTACTGATGAAGCAATATTCTATCTGAATGATTAGCCCAGAAACCGCATTTCCGACATAAGAATAACTTCCATCAGTTTGGTCTAATTCGGTGTCAACACATCCCAATACCCTTGCCTTGGTTGGAATTTGTTAAGACAGGGATTATCATGCCTTTGCTGTAACAAAAGCATTCCACCTGAAACATTCTCATAATCATCTCCGGTCGATATGAATGGCTTCAGCCGGTAAGCCTGCGCAGTCATTTACTGTGAGTCCTTTATTGCCTGGCTTAACGAAGGTAATATTGTAGTATTCCCGCAGAAAAGAAGAACGAGAATTCTATAATAACCGTACACCGAAAACACATAACACTACTATAAGCGTAAGAAAAGGTTAAGAAGCAGTAAAAGGCATAACTTCAAGACTTAGTCAATCAGTTTGTCGTGAATAGGGACCTCTTCTTCGGAGGCTGCGCAAATTTCTGACTCTTGAACGCAAGGGCAAAAGACGGTGATTGTCTGCTGATTAACAATGTACGACGCGTGTTCCCTTAGTTTCGGTTTCAACCTACATTATCCTCTACTACTTAAGGCAGCGTCCTCGATACCATGCCTCAGCTCCCCTTCCGGTGGAACCTCAAATTCTGGCTCTATCTCCGGAACACTGTCTGCACCTCTTTCTGGATGGTTGTCGCTGCTATCCGTGCATAGTTTACTGGACCTTTGGCTCATGCTTGTTTGTGTTGTTTCCTTTTACAGGACTGTTGCTGGAACCTCCTACTTCGGAAGAACGCTGTCCCCGGTGTCTCCACGTTGTCCCAAGTTGGTCCACAAGTGTAACGGACAATCAGAGTAAAAACGGCCGGCTTGTATGTTGCAATGCCACCTTTTCGTAAGCCAAACCACAAGGACAAAGAATAGCATTGGAATAAAAAAAAGTTCGAGTTCAATAAAATGAAAACGATAATCACCGATTTACGTGCCGTGGCCAACTTCGTTCAGGCATGTCTTCTCGAAGATACATTGTGACAACATCCAATACGGTTTGTGCGCATTACCGATGGAAGCAGAAGATCCGTTTGAGTTTTGAAGTCGACCACTAACAACGATGGGGCTACGATATTCATAATTTGAAAGGAAAATGCACGTTAGGATGAATTCATTGGGACACTTCATTGGCTACAACTTTGAAATGAAAACATGCATTGTTCGTATTAGCCATTTAGGGATGTGGTCAGTTATCCATTAAAGCATTCCTTATCTCACTGCAGTTGTCAGCAATTTG
>LOND01000186.1:88037-111029 GCA_014220965.1 Paragonimus kellicotti
CCTCCCAAGAAACGGCCGCTTACGACCACAACGAACTATAGTTTCGGGATCACCAATCTTTACACCACAACCATAACCAAACATGAGTGCCAACCATGATTGCCTCGATGCTGTTGGTCTATCAACTGCCAACCAGGAGAGCTCTCCACAATTCACACAGATGAAAAACATGATGTGATTGATGGAACACTGTTTTACATCGTTTGAAAATTTGTTTTACATGTTTCTATCTATAAAAGTACTTGTGGCGCTGAATGAAATGGTGGTTGTATCTACAACTTCCGGTTTTCTATTTTGATTGCGTTGAGATTAGTATTGAGTTCGAGCTATTTCATTGCCTGCTGTTAGTCCTACGAATTCCATTACTACAGCGTGGTTTGTTTGTGCTTGGTTCTCACGTTATTTATCCAACTTGCTTGATGCATGTCATTTATCGAGCTATACAAGTTTTCCGATTTTCGTTGGCGAGGTCGATGGTTTACATGCGACTGTGGGGCAATTAGTTGTCAAGGTGTCTTCAGGGGACGATACTTTGCATGAAGTAATGTCCGAAATGAAACTGTCATTAGTACCAACCATTTACTGCTGGGGGACAAGTTTCAGCAGAATTTCTTCTTCTAGGAACGCTCTCGGACGACAAAGAAGTACGTGATGGTGCTGAATGGCAACTCTGAATATTCAACCTACAAAGGCTGCTTTACGAAAGTCTTCTATAACAAGCAACCTGAATGTGGTTCGCGCGCATTTCGAACAATCGGTGAGTGCTGCTTTTCACCTGGATGCGATAAACTCGTGCTTTTAGGGCTGTATTGTTCACTACTAAAGAAACTAGACATATATCTTACGCGGGATTGTTTAGTCAAATATGTTATGCAGTGGGATATACCTTGAGAGAACGTTCTGGTCATTGTGACATGAAAGCATTGAAGGATGCACCTAATAATAGGTTTCCGTTAAAACTTACTAAACCATTCTTTGAACCGTTGCAACAGATGCGGAAGTCATGTTAACAAAAATCAAAGACTACTTTTGTTATCAATGCATTTAGATGTGATTCTCAGATAGTGAGTGTTGTTTCATTTTGTACATTCTTCTAGCGATCAAAATCTTAGTTTGAGCTTTGGTACGACTAACACTCATGGCGTGTCATCATCAACTTAATTATGAAACTTTGTGAGCCGATCGTACTAGTCAGCAGTTCTTCGTGAACGTCAAACGAACAAGCGGTTGTGGTTCAGGGACTATTTACGGTCGACGCGGTTGCGCAACCCGAAAGCATCTGCATTTGCGTAAACATGACATTTGCTTCCCGTCAATCCCCAGCAAACTCACGAACGCGGTTTGCACACGGGTTTCAGCCATATGCCTCTCTGTCTCACGCGGTGGCTGCCTTTGTGCAGTGTTTCATTCATATACTGATCCCCTGGTTCAGTTCTGAGGCTGAGACGCTGGACTCAAAACGGAGTGGGTTTAGATGCACGCGCCATTGCCCGTAACTAAGTCGGAGGATTGATTTTCCAGTTAAGCTTTAGATATTGGTTGCATTGACAGTGAGTTCAGGATGAGGATACTGATTCATAAAATTATTGATTTTCATAGGCAGGTGATCAGCAGCAAAAGAAATTATCGTGACTGATTGAGACTTGGAGTGGCGCACATATGAGAACTTAATGAACGTGAGGATATGTGGATGAATCGGTATCACACAACATGAAGACAACTGTAAAACCTTCCTACTCTTAAACTACCGACCTTTGCACAACGCGAACAAACCGAAATGCATTGCTGTAATAGCATGCAGTGTGCCGCCATTTTGTTTGACCACATATACTCCCTTCCGCTTCCTTTCAGGTCCTCGAACAGGCGGGCTGGTCGCGTCCGTGCACCGGGCTGAGGAAGATGACCAACCAGAGCCCGAGGTCAGCGGTCAGTGAACGTGAGGCCACTTTTGATTGGTGGTTTGTTTCCGGACTGTGGGACCCCCTATATATATGGACAAGGACACGATGTGAATGAATCTGCTTTCGGTATCTGTGTTGTGTCAATACATGTTTCTCTTTGACTTGTGACTTCGTTTATTTGTGAGGTAGACCTTATTGTGCTTAGATTGCGAACGTTAGACATTGTGTGTGCTGTCACTTGTGATTGACTCCCTGAAATAAGACATTGCATGTAAAACAATGCCTCAGAAAGTTTTATTTCTCCGTCCTTTTGCGCCACTGTGCCCCCGTCACGCAAATCCATGAAATGTTACTTAGCTACTAGAGATAATTGTTCCCGTCTACCACTGAAACAGTCTTAACTTACAGTCCAACTTTACAATTGCTTCACTCCGAAGCCCTTTTAGAAAATAAATGCTAAATATTTCAATAATTTTTATGATGTCAGACATATTGTGTCATAATCGTGGTGATAGCAGTTACATGATCGCCTCTGTTTATATACTCAAGCTTATGTCCATGTTAGTGAAGGGACTAATACACAACTGCAATGTTCATTTTAAAAAAATCTGATACCACCAACACACTTTTATTACAGGGTCGAAGGTAATTTATCTATTTTTAAACACTTATGAACTGTGTATAACTATAAAGGCAACTGTCTACAAGGAAGAACATCGAGTGTTTGTGAAACCAACCACATATATTTGAAGCTGAAGTGTTTGTTGTCGCATAGTGATGAAAATATGTAATCACTTTATGCAACTTGTAAAATACGTTGTTATGACGTACAATTGCATGTTGCACATACTGCCTGTCCTGGGCCCTAAGAGGAACTATCCATGTTTAGAATAGCTGAGGATAGTCGTCAGCATTATATAGTTTACCGCTCTCAAGTCATCTGTAGATGAAAAACAATTATGGTAATTAAATTTCTAACTAACAGAACTGCTTGGGGACCTTGTTCTCTTCTACTGTTACAGTTGCGTATGGTTGACAGATGACATACAGATTGCCCAACATATTACCAAATAAACGGTTGGTTCGATAGACGACAAACACGATTTCGGTGTGACATGGGGCACTAAAGAAATAGGCGATAGATGTTTATTGAGATGGGCGTCACAATGTTTCTGTGGCAGAACAATCGTGTTTTTATTTGACGACCTCAACATTTGGTGAAGTAGTTTTTTGGGTGCACAAATCCGGTTGACCTCATCCAATTATGGACAACTACGAAGGTGTTGTACGCTGGCCATTCAGCTCACAATGAAAAACGGAAGTGGTGTGTGCACACTCTTCATGAGCCCACTGGATAGACGATTCGGCCCTAGATTGACCGGAAAAAGGGCAAAACTGATCAATACAGACCAAGAACCGGTTTTTCAAAACCAACAAACAGTCAGAAAGGTCAAGTTGTTACCAGAACACTCGCCGGTATATTGTAATACATACCAGTGATTAAGAGTTGCATAGTCTTCTACCATGCGACTAGAAACGCTTCTCAAGTATGCTAGGGAAGACAAGTTTGGCATGCTGTACACCTTCCACCTCACAAAACAGTCTTTTGGTTCTTACATGCAATAGTCGGTTACTTTAGTGAAAGTGGTTTTATTCGTTCAACGATCCGCCTGTTGGATTAAGTCATATTCAATACTGTTCGCCGTAGGTGAGCTAAGACCACATCACACAAGTGCAGCTATAGTCGTGAGTGACCTTGGAGGAGCTGCGCGTGATCAGAAACCCACCTACTAGAGATTACGCACTAGTCAAACATGACCATATTTGAAGTGCGTGGTAGATCCGGTGTGAACGGTGTTACCGATGCAACATGTGGCAATCGATTAGGATGTCAGACGACGTTTGACTCAATTACTGATTGCGACTCCACTGTAAATTTTTAATGGAAGGCTTGCAGCTTATGACTGATAACGTTCGGAGAACTGCTGCTAGTTAACAGACAGAAACCGTACAGTTTGACAAACGTTTATGTGCAAAAGATGCGAGCCAGAAAGTGTGACTACCGAGTATTACCAGTGAGTACGAAATATCAATGTGTGTGCTTCAACCGGGTTACCTTGTGATAGATGCGAGTATTCCAACACTCGGTGAAATACCTCAACGCGGCGGTAAGATATATCCAAAGCCCACAGTCGAGTGAATTACGGACAACATGGACGACCGGACGAGCCGTCGCGCAACTAAATCCGATGAACGGACGAGGAATGGGAGGCAAAAATCCCCCAACTGGAAACGCCAGTCACTCACACAATTTGGACCGGAGTGAACACGACATGTAAGTGGAAACCACCGGTATGTTGGGGGTTAGAATCCCGGTTCATAAACGGCAGCGCGCGCGTGGCATGGGAACGAGCGAGTTGGACAATAAAAATCATGTTTTATTGAGCGACTGTTTACTACGATGTGAATAAACTGTTTATGTTTTCTGGAGTTAAAAATATAATATACGGACTGGTGAACTAGATAGCATCGAACAAGATAACGATCTAACTTATATTGTTTTACAAATTAAGGTTGTTCAGTTCATATTTGGACTGCAATAAAATCAGCTGATGAGAGTGCTGATTTTCTGTGATAGCACAGTCGACCTGATTGAAACATACTACTTGGTGCCAGATTCCACAAGCGCCCTGGTGACCAGTGTGATAGATTTTTCAGCGAAAGTGCACTGACAGATGCATTCACAAAAACGGCAGTCTAATGGGCTACATAATGTACTGTTCACACCGCCCTATTGGATTCATATAAAGATTATGAGACCATCACTAAATAAGTTACCATGTCCATTGTGCATCCTTGGTTCAACTGCCATAGGATGTGGGCATGAACTACAGTGGGTGGTGGCGCCAACTGGTGAATGATTCATTAGATGGTTCCGTGATATATTTGTGTTCGTCGTGAAAAAAATGCCTAATTTCGACAGGCCGGTGTATAGTGCGCATTAGTGTGTTGCAAACAAGTTGTTCCGATGTGTTTTTATTCTCTCTGAACAGACACTGACTCAAACAAGTTCAACTACAGCTCACATTTTGGAAGACCTTCTACTCTTTGGAAAACGGTTCAGTATAAAATAAAAAAAAAAAAAACCTACATGCCGCAATCGAATTGCGTAAAACTGTTAAGTTGCAATCCTAATGAACTGTCGGTTAGACTTGAAAATGTTATTTTCCAATGATTTACGAAGCACAGCGAGATTCTGGATATCGTTTTAGGAAAACAATTTGCGTAAGTAAACTAATTTGACCGCAGCACGATGATTAATGTGAACAGTGTGTGTAGTAATCGAACTCGGGGGACTAACAGCAGGCAATGAAATAGCTCGAACTCAATACTAATCTCAACGCAATCAAAATAGAAAACCGGAAGTTGTAGATACAACCACCATTTCATTCAGCGCCACAAGTACTTTTATAGATAGAAACATGTAAAACAAATTTTCAAACGATGTAAAACAGTGTTCCATCAATCACATCATGTTTTTCATCTGTGTGAATTGTGGAGAGCTCTCCTGGTTGGCAGTTGATAGACCAACAGCATCGAGGCAATCATGGTTGGCACTCATGTTTGGTTATGGTTGTGGTGTAAAGATTGGTGATCCCGAAACTATAGTTCGTTGTGGTCTGCAAGCGGCCGTCTTGGAAGCTAAGTTTACCATATAGTGGGTGTGATTTCTATAATGCAAACTTAGTTCTGTTGAACCCTGAGAAGATAACACTGAAAAACTATAAGCACCCACCCCCCCCACCCCTAAAAAGGTTTCAAAACTTCAAAAAACTGTGCTGTGACCAATAAGGAAAAAATGCAGAGGTAAGTTAAGTGTCGACGTTTAGATATGCCTTGAAATTAACCAAATCCCTGTTACCAGCAACATATCAATATAGTATTTTCTAACGACGTAATTTAATGTAGATCGGAGGTTTCGATTTTGTCCTAGACGTGTCTGTACATCACGCGGTTTATCGATTATAGGTTCCAGACGTATGAGCATCAGCATTGGCTACTGATTGTTCACTGCGCTGTGTCTCTAATCGAGACGATCTGACAATCGGAACACTACCCACAGGCGAAGGCGGTTGAGCGTTCAGATATGATAATTCGGTTCGTGCCCAATGTGAGGTGAATGGCGCAGCGGGTCAACAGGGTTGCCTCATGAAAGCGTGGCCGGAGTTCTAGTCCCGGCCGTGGCAAGGATATGCACTACTGACGAGCTCTAATGAGAGCGAAACTCGAGTCTAGTGCTTCTTTTCGAAACAAGGCTGGCTGGAAAGTCTGTCTGAATGCGAAGGCTGTGATCAAATGTGAGTTATGTTCAACCGGACATTAAACAAATCCCCGACTACTCATCAGTAAACATCCTCAAGTCAGAAGATTGTGGACATTTACTAAAAATAGTAGTTAAGGTAACTAATGAGCATAACGCGATGAGGGTCGAGTAGGTAAAATATAGCGAATGCTATCTCTAGGTTGCACTGGGAATTTCTGTTCATTCTGATTTGACAGAATCTTTTTCTCGGTGAGGAATGCAGTTCTGGATGGAAAAAATGATTTTCCCTGATACAGTTCTAAAACGAAACGTCATGTACGCCAGTCCAGCAGCCGACAGGATCTGGTAATCCTGGACGAAATAAGATGGTATCAATGTTAGAAAGTACTTAGGAGATCGGACAACTCGTCTGAGAAATTCAATGACCAGACAGCATGATACTAACGCAGTCGATCGATGCTCATTTATGCGACATTATGAGTCTGGAATCATCCAGCTCGTTACGTAGTATCGAGGCATGTTCGTGTGGCGGATTGCAACGTATATTATTCTCATTTGTCTCCACTACGACTACAAAACTTGTTTATTTTATCGGAATAACCTTTAGTTAGTCCACATTCTGTTATTACCCACCCAATCCATTGGTAATGACCAAATGTGGTTCGCCGTCTACTCACTAACAATGCAACCGATTCCCTCCCATCAGAAGATTTCTGGCCCCTGGACTAGCTTGAGGAATTTTTTTACACTACAGCCCCAAATATCTAATGAGCAAGATATCCGAAAGCACATCACCATGTGATTCTTATTTCTCATTTAACATTCCTCACAAAACTTGCCACTGAAAAATCAGGAATAATTTGTGTTGCATGCTTAGAGGAAACCGGTATGAACTAGGCCGTTGTTTTTGTTTCAACGTTTCAACGTATTATTTGTGCACAAGTGACAAGAATCTGGTCGCTCCATCCCCTCTTCAGTTCAACAAGTGAGGTAAACTTGTCGGCACTTCGCTAAACTTGTTGAGCCAGTAAATTGTAACGACTAGATATCGCGTTGAACCCCGGGCTACAAGCTGAGCATGTTCAATTCCGTGGAAAATAACAACGCTGCTGATATGTGTGTGCACCGCTGCGTACTTATTGGAAAATAGCAAGTTTCTGCACGTACGCCTTAGTCAGTTGGAAAAGTTACCACTCCAACGTCGTAACGTAAGCCGTGGCGCTTCGGTTTCACTTCAGGATCGTCATTCCACTCGAACGAGCCACTGAGAGCGTAGGTCAAACTATCGTTGACTGTTATTCTCTAATTCGTTAGAGGTATTGTTAATGAAAATTCCTGATATTGTAATGGACAAATAGGCATACGTGTGACCCTAGTCCACTAACAATTTAGAAACGCCTTTCCTGAAGAACAATCGAAACGTAGTCCCAACAGGCATCGAACTAGAAGAACGCAGCAGGGTTTGGAAACAAACCATAATGTTCGAAAATGAGATAGGTAGGTCTTTCTGGCATAGTCTGGGATCAACAACAACAACGAAGAGAAAGAAAATAAGCACGATGTGGGCTACCGTCCACTCGGCGGCACTCAAAGCGCGCCAAGCGAAAAGTGCGTGGAACCTTCGAGTGCGTTAAACAACGCTCGAAAAGGTTCGGGTTAAACGACCTTGAAGAATGGAATATAGATGAGTCGTTAGGAAAAGGACAAGCGTTCGCTGCGTGCAATTAGTTGCACGACTGAAGAAAGTGGCACTGAGTTCATATCAGGCCTCCTATAGCAGGCGTACACAGAATCATGCGTACAGAACAAACAAGCGAGAAAACATGGTTGTAGCCGTGATCCTTAGATAATCCAAACGATCTTTGGTCATTACAGTATCCTGTCTCTCTAATTTGATTTA
The DNA here is from genome assembly GCA_014220965.1 of Paragonimus kellicotti. Taxonomy (NCBI): domain Eukaryota; kingdom Metazoa; phylum Platyhelminthes; class Trematoda; order Plagiorchiida; family Troglotrematidae; genus Paragonimus; species Paragonimus kellicotti. The sequence continues at coordinate 96,163 of LOND01000186.1, forward strand.
CTTAGTCGTTAAATAGAACAGCATATTACCCGTAAATTAAAAAACATAGTCTTTCCTCCAATCTGAGCCGTTCTGGATTTGCCGTTAGATAAGTGAGACCACAATCCTAATCTTTCAATGAGCTAGTAACGTAGTTTCTCGAAATATCTGTTGCGCACTTTTGTCGAGATTCGCAGTTCAAGTGTCCGTTGTGTTGATTTTGCACTCCAGTTTCCGTTATGTTACAATCAGATGATGAGACACTAATCACCCTACCGTCCAAAGCATTAAAACGTCCTGTTTCGTCAACTCGTCCTGTTTTATCTGCTTCCCACTAACTAGGGGTGTGCAAAATCTTCTATCTAGATAGTAGTTACAAGATCTGTAGTAGGTTCAGATACACTTGCTTACGTCTAGAAACTTCCTTTTACATGAATTACCACATTTTTACTCTAAACACTACCCACAACGTGAAAGTTAGCTGTCGATTGCTGATGAGTAGTGAAGACTTTTGTTTGATACAAGTCGAACATCACTCAAACTTGATTGTTGCTTTCGCGGTTCTCGTAGACATTTCAAGAAGTCCTCTATAAAAGAAAAGTACTAGACTCTAGTTTCATTTGTCAGAGCCCGTCAGTAGTGCACATCCTTGTCATAGCTGGGATTAGAACTCAGGCCACGTTTTCAAGAGGCAACCGTGTTGTCCGCTTGCCATCGATTTCACACTAGCTACAACAGAATCATCATATGCGAACACTCCAACACATTCACTTGTGAATAACGTGTTAGATGACGTCCTCATTTTAAGTACTTGATCTCACTCAATCACGTGAGGATTTAGGTACGTATGACATCGATTCCATTGAACATGCTTTTGGACTGTAGGATCCAAAAGAAGGGATTTTGATTAAAGCACATATGATAAACTTATGTCCAAATATTTTATAATAATCTCAACATCACCGATTTGGGGAGGTAGCGAAAAAAACCACTATTCCAGCTCAAATTAACATAATTTGGAAATTGACTAGCACGTGAATGTGCTTAATGTTTTGTCACGCAACACAACGGTAACGTGCTCGGAACGAGTGTTCAGCCCCATATGAAGTAATTAGTGTCATACAAAACACATCGCCGAACTGTGGGCTCTACAACAAGATTCGAAGTCCAGGACGAGGTAAAATATACGGTAATTCCCCCCAACGGATTCTATTTTCATCATAATCTTTTCACTAGACGGTGGATAGTGAAAATTTCATTTATGAACAAAACAGATTTGCAAATTACTACATAACTGAACAAAACCTAACCATTTTCCCCTAGAATCTGAAGCAAGCCATATCCTGATTTTAGGTTCATCACGCCACTTTCGGACTCTGACGTGATGTATTAGAGACATACTGCAAAAACAATATGCGTCGCATTGGCACCTCTCAGTTTGTGGCTCCCATTACTGACCTGTGTTTTATCACATTCTGTCAACATGTCTTATATGACCAATTTACCCATATATGAGTGTCGTGATGAAAGCAACTTGCTGCATTTTTGCAATCGAGGTGAACAGTTATAGTTCACAAATGTTGTCCATATTGAGGTGTGTTGTACTCGAGAAACCTACATCGTCCTAAAAACGATATATGGAGGATGCGAAGACAGTTTGGTTTGGGTCGACACGAAGTATTCACATCATACGGGTTTTGGTTGGGTGATTACGAACCAGGGTAGCGAGTTGATACACATGAGAACTAATCGAACTGAGCTTGGATTTGGCGCAACGCGCTGCTTACAAGCATCTCGATTGTTCACAAACTGACTTCTTCATCACCATATTGTCTGTAAGTGTAGCTGTTTCTGATGGCGGTTCAGAAAGAAACTTTTCATTTCACTGATGACACACTGGACTTGTGGACCATGGGATGATTATTTCGATATATATATATATATATATATATATATATATATATATTTCTGTCTGTCTGTCCATCTGACTGACTTTTGTCATGCTGAGTTATTTTTCATCACACCGTTCTCAGTTCAGTTTGTCGGACAGCAACCATGCACAACTTGGTCTAGACGAACATACTATGCTGGAGCCAGATCGTAATACTGGAACAAACTGATGTACGATTATCGATGCCGTTTGCAGAATTTTAAAGAGCATTTGTGCATTCCCTGCAGTAAATAGTAGGTTTCCATCCTACATATTGCGTCTTCTTAACGGGTATCTGTGATGAATGACTGAATGCGTCGCATATCAAAATATGTGTACTGTGTAGTGTTCCACTACATACGAACCAATACCCCCAATTAGTGAGACAGTAATTCACAGTATGTTTTATCAGATTCCATAATTAAATCAGAGCTGACAGAATCCGCTAGTTATACGAGTCTGTCAATAAGTGTTAGAGATGCGCTGTTTTACTGACGAGTCGACAAAGTCGTCACGCAAAGATGAATGGAAAAGAGAACATTACTACATAAACCATAAATTCACGAGATGCTCGAAAGTTTTCCTACACACAAAAGCATTCTCCATGGGCATGACGACAGCAACCGTTGCACATCAGTCTAGCAGACTGTATTGCATTCCGAGATTATTGTCACTTTCAGTTCCACTGTTGTTTATGGACGTTTCCCGTAGACACTGTGTTTGAAATAGACTCACGTCGCAGAACATCACTGGCAGAACAATCATCTGTTGATGTGCTCGGTCGACCACTTCTTTGCAGGTCATGAACACTGTCCGTTACAACAAACTTTTTCATCAGCCTTCGAACAGATTTACGAGTAGGCGATCGTGTCCGTGTGCTTTGTAGTAAAATCCCTAGTAATCTCCTCTAGATTTCCATCACAGGCGATAAAATTGAAAACTAGTTTAATACGTTGTTCAGCTGTCAGATTTTCAGCACGTCATTCCCTTAATTGCGTTCCAAGAGTGCGATCTGATTCCAGCATGGTATATTTGTCCAGACCAATTTGTACGAGGTTGTTGTCCAACAAACTGAACTGAGAGCAGAGCGGTCCAACATAATTTAACAAGTTAGTGATTTCTGTGATTTCAATTTGGAGAGAAGTCCTAGTCGAGGGGTCATCGATTGGAGTTAACAGACAGTAACTGTGTCTCTCTCGAGACGATCGGGCAACCTGATCATTACTCACAAGCGAAAGTGGTTGAGCGTTCACATATGATAATTTAGTCGTGCCTAATAGGAGGTCAGTGACGCAGTGGCGAACAGTCCTCACATAGCCACTAAAGTCAAAACTGTATGGGTGCAACCGTGTTGCGCCACCCCGAGAACACGGAAAATTGTGGTGCTTCAAACATGCGGAATGTCACTACCACATTTCAAATATCACACATTATTCCACTCCCTCAATGTGGTTCCTGGTATTATCCATCATTCTCCCAGTTATCAATTCTCCAAACTTGTGAGTAGAGCGCATATACTGTGCATACATTGCCATCAGTGTCTTTATCTCATTGAGGCACCCACCAGAGCGTGTTCACGACCAAATGCTCTCTTCAAGCTGCCACAGAAACTAGGGGACAGGGTCAACGAATTCATTACACGTATGCATCAATCCAAATATCATTGTCGATGCAGTGAAATCCACCAGAAGTGGTTTGAAAAGAAAATGCTGCTCTGGTGTTTAATCCATGGTTACTTCAGATGAAAATGCGTGAAAATTGTCTTCGCAATGTGGTATCACACTCACCTGGGACAAAGACTGTTCACGCATCCTTCATCACCTCCGAATCTTTACTGCCTAACCACCGGTCAGAACTTATCAGGCAGTGACTACAAACAAAGTTATCCGACAGCAGGTCTTTCATTGATTATCGTTGTGATATCTAACATGTCTGTTTATCAGAATACTTACATTGCAACACTGTATTCGACAACTATAGTGAAATGGAACACTCGGCTCGAATGCGCAGATCTATCAGATCCAGTGGAAAACCGTCAAATGTCTCACTACAATCGTTAGGACCACTGAGTGTTCCGGAGTAAACGGGCCCAAGCTGTGTTCGTTGTGGATAAGTACCGTTTACAGTTATCCCCCTGCGCCGCCCTTTGTGGAACCTGACATCGAAAGACAATAGGTAAAAGTAATAACGTACACTCCGATTGTACGTGGCGCCAGGCGGCCGACCATTTCTCTTGAGAAGAGGTTGTATTCTAAAATTCCGCTGTGTTCTGGGCGTCGAAAAATCGTGTCCGTTATTATGAGTCTGGAGGAAATTTCTGATCGTTTCTCTGAAATCTTTGAGGAGGAGTAAAGGATTCTGAAGGAGTTCCGATACACCACGTGGTTACAAGAAGTCTTCCAGCCGAATCAGAAAAGGAAGGAACTTCTTGAAACTGACTCGGTGTACGCTCGTTCACCCCACAAGAATTGCCAGCGATCTGCAACAATAATCATTTGAGTCAGAAACGTCAACAGCTGACGGCTGTCTGATGATCACATCATGCGTCATCATTCAAGTCACGGTAGCCCACGAGTTGTGTACTTCCCAGGATGAGACACAGATAGATAAATTATGGAACAGTGATCAAGAGACGAAGGTAGCGTAAACACTTAGCGGGTGAAAGCGTGTCACGACGCTCAAAACGCACTCTGAAACTGGGTGACTATTTTCAATGGAGATTCTAGCATTTACTAAGATGTTGAGAGATGTCACTTATTGTCACTTGTGTAGTGATCGATAGGGGTGGAGTGGTACAAGTCAGACGTGAACTAAAATGCGCGGTTTACAGATCCAGTAGAGCATACGTTCCCCATACTTACGACACATGAGTTGTATTTAAGTTAACATGTCGGATGTTGAGTGAATAAGCATGACCGCTTTTATGGTTTTCATTACACCTTGAAATGTGGGGCAAAAGGTTAGCAACCTCAAAACGCGTTGTAATATCGGACACAACAAGTCTGAGGTATAATTCGTCTGGATGTTTAAACGACAAGTTCAACGGGTTAACTAGGTAACGTGTGCAGACAAATGCATTAGAGATGTAGCGATGGACTAGACGGAACAGTTCGGGTGACTGAGCAGCGATCTATCAGTTTTGGATGAAATAATTCGAGTTTCTACATACTTAGTGAGTCCGTAAAATCAATAATAATAATAATAATAATAATAAGAATAAGAAATAAGTTGGTTTCGATTTAAAATTCTGGGCGCAAAGCAGAGTAAATATGCTAATCATAATGCTAATAGGAATAAATATGCTCAAAATGAATGTGCTCCAAATGAGTTCACATATTCTCTATTACAGCACAACGAATGGTCGTCTTACTGATGGCTAGCGTAATCAGGTTACTGTAAACAAGTCATGAAAACTGATTGGTAATCAATGATAAGTGGGAATTCAAAATGCGTGAAGGTGGTAGTAACGTTAAAATCCCATATGCAATAGATTCACTCTAAATAACCGTCCAAACAAGCAGTTTACCACTCAGGTTATTGGGTGCCCAACAATATAACGAATGTGCAATTAGGTACACAATTATTGGGAAATCCTAAGCATTCGTAATCCCGTGGTTGTCACTGCGGTAACTATTTAATGGCGGAGCATCTGAATGTTTGCCTTTGCCTCCCGCAAGTTATATCCATGGACATGTCAAACGTAGGTTGATTTAGTTGATTTCTCAAGGTCGAACCAGGTGATTAAGATTCGGTGCGGACAACCATTCGGGGTCTGTTTGACTGGCCGACTCCATCTGACAACACGTACGGTGCGGTATTTCTGTCGCTGGTTGTGCGTACGATCACATAATTTCATCTCAGTTAGGTAGGTAGCGCAGTCAGTTGTTTTAATAGATTGGCTATAGATTCCATCGGTGAAGCAATGGTGAATCCATGTAACTAATGACTATTTCTTCTTCAACTAATCCGAGGTGAGACTTAATATAAGTACAAGACATTATATAAGACAAGCAGCTCGCCTGATCTAATATAATCGAGTCAACAAAGTGGCATTTCATGTATAAAACACAAGATAATAATATTTTAAAGTTACAGCCTGGCAGTTGAGTTTTGTCATATCGGATATTTGTCAGTACAACCAAACATCAGAGAGGATATGAGCTGGTAAGGAGAGAACCTCCAGCACATTGACTATTCGTGAAAGGAGCTGCCTGAGAAGTATACTCAGATGCAAACTATCAGATTTGAGTGATGTTCAGTCTATGTGAGGGAAAAACATAAGGTCGCCAGGTAACGACTTGTTTAGCCATCGTTACGTACACGATCTCTTCGATAGACCAATAGGTTCCGCGTGCAACGAAGTTGTGATGAAGGAAAATCTTGAACCAAAAGATAAGTCGACCCGGCGGTCTGCCACATGCGATTACAACCTCGATGATCGTATATCTTTCTGCATAACCTCATTGTCAGTAGTATCACTTACGCTTCAGTTTACATCTCCATGAACAGAAAGGATTAGTGCGTATCCAAACTGATGGCCGAACGTTCTATACAATGAATACTGCATTCATTAGCGCAAAGACTGCAACCAAACAGATAACCGACCAAAAATTCAAGGTCATCGATTGCAGAATTCATCGTGAGGTCAGGCCATTATATCTTCTATACTGTTTTATGGTGTTACATAACCCCAACTTCAAACTGCTGGAGATCACCGAAACAATGTTCATCAGACGGCGACAATAAGCACTTTATGTTCAGTACAAGTCACCAGTTTCTGAGAGTTCTCGTGAGCATGACTCACAAGCAAATGTGATTGAGCATTCGGACATGGTCGTGCCTAAGATGTATTCACTGAAACAATGGTTAACACTGTAGTCCCATGAGAACATGGACCGTAATTCACGTCCAGGTTGTGATAAGGAAATTCACCACTTATGAAATTTAACATGATCGAATCTCAAGTCTTATACAGCTTTTCAAAAATTCTTGTCAAAAATCTATCTGAAAACGAAAGCCACTTTTACCTGTAAATGGTGTTCCACTTATATATTTTGGTGTAGTTGTCCGTTTCGTATAAACAATGATAGCATGAGTCAGAACGCACAAAGTTAGAGATTTTTAACAAGCCGATGGCGAGTTGAACGCAGTATATCCTATGTACTTCCAGGGGAGCTTGTTTAATTCAAAACGCAGCATACACAAAAGACTCTCTCTAGGTGATAGAAATGGCTTGCAATTTGAATATGGCTCTATGTCTTAACAAAACATACATATCACTTCTACAATTCCGAACTTCCGGTTTGATAGAAAAAAGTGATTTGAAACAAACGGGTCGAGACAACACTGCGCTCGGCGTCGTCGATGAATGACGTGCGTGCAACCACAAAAACGTGATAATACAGGAGTCACATTTCAGATTCCAAAACAAAAGAGATTAATTCACAGTTCTTGGCCACGGTTTGACACAATCAGCTATCTAAGTGCAATTGTTAATCTGTGTGATAATTTAGAGTTCATACTGAAAATCTCTAAATCATTTGCAGAACGGATATGCTTGGGTTCGAAAGTTGTACGTGGTGCCTATTGGGTACTTTGTTACCAGTTAAGTGGAGGCACTCGTGCACAGCGATGGGACACTGTAGATAAGATACGAAGTGGGCTGAACAACACTTGAACTGGTTTTTCTTTTCAACAATCTGTCATTTCATTTAACAGCCACAGAGTGGTGAACAAAATGTCTGATGCACTTTGTGGAGTTTGCGTTAAGAGTGACGGGCGATCGATCAGTCACATGACACCACCAAGCCAACAGAATGTATCGGAATTTCAACACCTGAGTATGTACTTCGTTAGCCTGTTTGTCTGCTCAGGTTCCTCGTCATTAGGAAGCACGTACAAGTCAGTCCGTTGTTAGTTCCGCTGATTGCAGCAATGCTTTCATTTTCATTATTAAGAAGGTACTTTTTATTCCTGGTAAAGAATATGGTATTCAACCGGCAGCCACAAAATATGTTCTCGGTTCATTTTTCGAACTGTCAGCAGTTTGCAGACGCTTCTTCACTCATGGTGAACTACTGTGTTCTACGGTTTGCAATTGTTTTCTTCTTTTTTCACTCGTCTGTGTCCCACGTCCACTCCGAAAGATTCGTTTCCTCTGCAATGTACAAATGACTTTGTTTTCGGATTTGAATACTTTCCTACATGGCTGTGAACTACTGTCTTACGGGAGTGACTATCTGGTCTAAGCCAAGCTGTTCACCGCTTACTAAACTCAGTGTCTATATTAAATGAACAAACTATAGGTAATTTTTTGCTGGCTGCTCCAAAATGCAAATTGAAAATGAAGCCGAATTTAGGAAACGCAATTTTGTGGTGACCTACCGTTGCGTGGCTTATCTAAGGATCCCGGCCGTAACCATGCATCTCTACTCGTTTGTCTTGTACACATGTTGATGTATACGCCTGCCACATGGTCTGCGATATAAGTTTCATATAACTTCCTTCCATTGTTCGACTCATCGCACTCACTCGTATGGATTAGTTTGATAATCAAGGATATTCAACTCGAAGCTTCCCATTGCTGGTTGATGTTTCTGAAGGTTTAACACAGTTTTCCACTGGCCCAATTTTGAGTACTCCAAAGAGAGTATCAGTCCATACTGTGCTCTTTCGACTTCAAATTACTTACACTTACCTTGGAGTTGTGGTGTTATTAGTTATGTTTTCATCGAATGCATGTGTTTTAATCCTTGAAAGTTTGCAATTCCTGCAAAAATGAGTAGGATTTCATTGATCTCCTGCGTTCCGATTTTTTAGGATGCATATTGACATCTTCGCTCAGGACCAGTGCTAAGTCCACATATGCCCGTATCGAGCCTCTGCTTAAAATCCCCGATTATTTGGTTCCCTCAGTAACCTCTGCACAACCGTTGTTTGAAAAACCGAGTTAAAAGTCTATTTTTGTCTGCCGAATAGGCGGTTACCTAAAAGCTGAGCAGTCAGTTCGTGAGATTCATAAGATAGTCCCTCGTTCAAGTTTACACGGATTGATTCACACATATGTTGTTCCGAATAGTAGTGGACATCAATTAGGAGGGCAATGGACAGCCTAAATTTAAATAGATTAGACATGGAGGAATAAGACTTGGGTTGGTGTGAATAGGATGGGAACGTGGGAGGCGATTGGATTGTATGAAGCACGGTTTGTTTATCTCAGACTGGGTCCCCACCTGTTAAGATCAGGCCAACGGGATACGTCATGTCTTCACGGATTCTTCTGTGCTCATACTCCTGTTTGCAATATACGGACGGCGGTAGCCTCATGTTTTGCACTCCTTTTACGAGCCAGAGGTTAAACATTGGAATATCTTAAAAGCTTAACTGACTACATCTAGACAGCCTGTGTCGATAAAGTACGCTGGTCGCGGCAAGGATTTCACACACGCAATCTAATAGGACAGAAACTCGGATCTAGGGCTTTCTTTTTGAAAGTCGACAGCCAAAGCCTCTAGATGAATGTGGAAGCTGCAGTCAAGTATGAATAGCGTTCAGGTTATATCAACCTAATCCCTTACTTATTATTAGCAATTACAAAAACCAAACATCAAGTGTACTGATTAATATGATCGTGAGGTCGCTAAATATGATTAGCTGGAGTGTCACTACGTCTTCTGTCTAACTTACCGGGCAGTCTGAGAACCGCTCACAAATGAATGTGGTTGATAGTCTAGGTAACACAATTCGGTCATGCTTAATACAAGTTCAGTGGCAAAGTGGTCTACATGGATGTCTCATGAAAACCTGAACCGGAATTCGAACCACAATTATGACAAAATTATTCACCACAAACGAGCTCTAACGGGAGCGAAACTGAATGTTGGTGCCTCGTGTTGGGCAACGCTCCCTGTTCGATCACTCTGGAATCAAACATCAAACCTCGGGATAATTCATTGTCATTTCAGCAGAAACGAATTAATTCAGAGCTGTAATCATGGTAATCACAGTATAGTTGAACGAACGGTAAAACAGACGACTTTTCAGCTTGACCTGTTTCTACAATTCTACTTTCTATCAGTCATCATAAGCGCAGACAACCAGTGACTAACAGGTTTTTTAGAGTTCATCATAATCATACTTTTTCAACGAGTGTAAAACGATATGTAAAAGAAGTTAGAAGGAAAGTAAATGGAATGACAATGACCACTGTCAGAATGTGATAAAGCTAAAAGCGACCTGGTCTGACCATTCAACTTTCGATGTATCAATATTGATGAGAGCTGATAGAAATCACCTAAGACCAAAGTGACATATTGTATGACATATCTACCTGATTCATCAGGTGTCTACCTTATGGTTGCTAGTTATCGAGACAACCTACAGCAACTTTCCGCGCACAGTGTTTACAAGAAAGTGGGCGTTGTCTAATGATCTACTACTCCGGTCGGTGCGTGTGGTTAATCACATAGATAACTCACCGAAACGTATGTGAATAGGGTAGTGATCACGCCCCGGACACGTTGTTGGGGCTGTCGGTTTGCTAAAATTGATGGCTGTGCGCTCATATTCACAACCAAGCTGACGATCGTTTCTGTGTTGGATAGTTGATCTTGTGACACTATCCGCAAAGGGGGTGTCATGAGACAAAGAGCAGTCCGAGTCACCCGACTAAATGAATGCATTGTCCAAACTTCACATTGAGAGTTAGCTACAACTGATAGCTATTTGTAGTCACCCTAGACTAACGGAAATGGACGCAAGAAAAGTTGAGAAACGGGCTCTGTTTCGTCAGGTGATAAACGGGCGAACTGATATTGTCTTCTTGGTTTTCGAGAAAGATCAGAACTGTGTCAAGCCGACCAGGTCGTTTACTATCGAGCATTTACAGATTGGTTTAAAAGTTCAGGAAAGCCAGAAGTGCATACCACAGGAAGCCCATTTTTGAACCGGGAACGTAAACTGATGACGTGGCTGCTCTTGAGTTTGTTCAAACGCTCATTTGAAGTCTCGTAAATGCAAACGGTGAATTGCACAGAAATATTTTGCTTAGGTTCTCAAGAGAACGGAACCTGTGGTAGTTTAAAAACCGAAGCAAACAACTGGTTTTCGACAAATCTTTCTCAAACCAATACAATTACGGGGGTTTCAACAAAACTTGTCATGAGACACGCCGTAAAGTCTTACACGGAATTGTTCAAGTGTGACACTGCCAGTGAAAAGTAAACTCCACATAATTAATTAGATCTGGACTGGACGCCAGCTGGATGTTACGCAACACCTGCAAATACCTGTGTATGGCTAGAATGGCTGGGAATGTTTTATGCCCCAGGAAGTTCCAAAAACTGGAGAAATTTCTTGTGTGGGAACAAAATCAGGTTGCTTAATTTGACTAAAAAAGATTCCGCGGTCGCCAGAGTGCGCTGACAAACAGCCTCAGGTTGAGTGATGACAAATCTGCAGACGACCGAGACTGTTGCGTTGATGCCCATACCATTCAGGTGTGTGACAATAACGCTAACAACTGTCCTACAGCAACTGGTTTCGACCTTGGCTGCATTATGTTGTTTGACCCATTTTAACAAGCACTTACTCGAACTACTAACACCTCGCGCAGTTTAACAGTATTCAGAAGAAGAATGTACGAGCACTGACTGATCGTTGGTTGGCAACTTGTCTTCCAGGCTCGATCTTAAAATTGAAATTGTAGTGAACTGGTTTCTTTCGGTTGTGATGGAGAGGTACCTCTTAACGACAGGTAGATGCTACAATGTTCCTTTTAACCGAAGTTTTTTTAAACGTTGCCCTTTTTCTCCAGTAGTTGGCATTGACGTATGCAACATTTAGTCCATTATATCCGACCGCTGGGCAAGGGTTCCTGTGTAGTCATATTGAATAAAACTGACTATATCCGTTAAAATGTCACAAATTCTGTCAGATCGCGTGAAATTCCGCCTGGTTGCTAAGCCGAAAGATTTTCAGTACATCTGCTGAAAAGGAAGTCATCCGACTGTCTCCGGAACCTAAGAAAGGGCGATTTGATTGATAAGAAAACTTACTGTAAAACCTACTATATAACTATACTAAGGATCCCAGATACGTAAAATGTGTGGCCTACCGAAAACTCACAAACCTGGCATACCTTTGAGACCCATACTATCGATGGTCAACTCGCCTTACCATAAACTGGCCCAGTGGCTCGTCCGGTTGTTGGAACCGTTACGCCCAACATAACCTGAAAGACGCATTTTCATTTGAACAAAACCGTTAGAACACGAAAACTGGTAGATGCAAGCATTTCGTATTGACTCATCAGTACCATCATCATCACCGCTTATCCAAACCCCGACACAATAGAAGATCTAACAGGGAGCCAATCCAAACGTCGCGTTAAAGATACTACATCAGGATTGGACGAACAGTCTCAATGTTACGCCTTCCGTTATTCGCACCAATTAACTACAGTTTGTGACTTTGTATGTGCCAATACGATCAGCCAATGACAGACTGTGATTTCTTTAATACTGTTGTACATCCATAAATTCGGCTTCTTGTCTCATGAATAAGAACTGCTTACTGCAACCAGTACGAGGTCTTCCTTATTACTTGCGTGGGAGGTTTCAATTCGAGTACGATTTCTATGGCTATTCAATGTTCCTAATTCTCAGTACTATAGATTTTCCCTTTCAATGAACCTACTGAAGGTGTGTGGACATTCATATTGGATACGGTAGAGTGCCTGAATGAGATGCATCGCACAGTAAATGATGAAGCTATGTCCTGGGGAAACAGAAGTTAACAGGAACATCACGTCTGTAATTTAGAAGATAATTTATAAAACCTTAGGGAATCTAAACCGAAACGGACAAATTGTTGTCCAGTATCTAGGCGAGCAAAATCGACATGCTCAACTGTACTCAGATTAAACATCTCTCGAAAATTCGCAAGGATGGTGTGTTGTTTCACCCTACTCTAGACATGGTAAATTCGTCCTAGCATGCATTATCGTGACTGTTGTCCAAATTTTTTAAAACCCTCCTCAGCAAGTCGACTTCATATAAACGTAAGGGTGTGTTATAAGGTTTGTAAGTCATGACAGAAGTTCTTGTTACAAATGTGGGCTTTTATCCACGTGAGAAAGAATAACCACGTCAAAGTCCTAGTTGTATTTCTATCCATGAAACCCCTTTTTGGTTATGTCATAATTTGTTACACATTTGAGCCACCAGCACTCCCCACATTTGAGATAAACGAAAGGACAATTTTGGCTGACATTGTGAACTGACTACATCACGTGACATTATTGTGCAGCTCTATCTCAACCGACACACAGTGACTAAATCCTATATATACAAGTCCTGTCTCAAGTTGCCCCAAGCAATCTCTAGTTACTCGTGAAACAAATCGCCTGGTGCAAAACTACGCACTAGGCACCTCATATGGATTGTTAGACAATACGTTGCGGGTCATATTTGTGTGACTAGTGCACATTTCGTTTGGAAAACAAAGGATTCTCCGGAATTCTTAACTGGCTGTATTTTGTCGATCTTGGTTTTCAAGACAGCCGTTTTTAGACTACAACGGGGTATAATTTCTGGTCTGTAGCTTCTCAGCTGGCGTTGATCGAATCAGCTCAATCACGTGAACAATCATGTGCACTTCACATCACATGTCGTTGACCAAGGCCATGCAAACGGACCTCCCTCCAGTGTCGTTCTATCAGAACCGTAGGTCTCATTCCCCACAGACAAGCTACATCCTTACGCACGTTTATCCGCAATCACGTTTCCACATCGCCACAGGCACGTGACTCGTCTCATGAACGTGAATCAACGTGGCATTCAACCGGGCAACAGCAACAACACAGAACACATATTGGTCAGTTGTTCACGTGCGACCCTGCTTATGGAATTACCCATATTCCCCTCTCCTCTATACCACCTGGTTCTAGCATATTCCTTCGTATTAGCGTAATGCTGATAACTAATCTGGATTCATGTTGTTAGTTGTTGGGTAGAACCACTTGGATGCCAAAACGAGGCATCACGTGAGACACAACCCTTGATAAAAGGGCAATCAATTGCAGTCTCGGCTACAATTAATCTCAATACGTGATGTTTCTGTTGTTAGCTGTAGGCACACGCCTTGTCACGTAATCAACTGAGGTGGAACATTACACATTTTTCGAGCAAGCAACTCCGGTTGAGAAAGACAACAGTTTTAAGCTCCAAGAAATCACCGTGAGACGATTAGTATCAAGTCAGGTTGATAGTACAAGTATAAAAGTTGAACAGAAAGTTACAAAGGAACGGGAACCACTGGGAGAGACAACACAAATTTACCGCGATAAGCAAGCTCAACACTTAAAATGGACACCTCGTACGGAGCAGATGAGCGATAGCTCTCCCCAGGTGGTTGACTCAGACGCGAGGTGGCGAGGGTGGGCCCCAATTAGTGTAGTTAGCCAACAATGCGGATGACTCAGGGGTTGTTCACTCGGAAAATCAACACATGGGATATACGTTTCAACACAACCAGCACACACTCATTTGCATGTGACATGAATCTAAGGACGTCACGGTTTTTACAGTTGCCAATGCCCAGTTCATGTGTGGAAAAAAAAAACATTTCATGCCAAAGAGCGCTCCAATGTTTCTTCTTGTATTTTGCCCCCCTTACTTCAATGTCCGAACATACGCCCATTTCTCACTACTGAGTAGTTGTGTGAGTAGTATACTGTGATCTCTCCTCCTCACTAAATTAGAAATTCACGGCACATTTGTGCGTACTGCTTGTGTATTCAATCAGACGGCTGTCGAAGCAGTCATTTGTTGTTGTTTGCCTGTTTCTTGATATCGAGCGCCTAGATGACCTCCATCGACTACAGCTCATTCACCCGACTTGATGTTAGGACTTTCTTGCCTAGCGGACAAAGGCGACCATTGGCTGAGTCGACGACAGC
>LOND01000186.1:121170-134762 GCA_014220965.1 Paragonimus kellicotti
GACCACAGTACAGAGATGTGATCACCCGCGCCTTGCCTGCCTTTAGCCGTGCTGTTCTGTTGGCACAGTAGCCAGAGGATCCTTAAGGCACTTATCTGATGGGGTTAATCTCATCCGAATCACACCTAGGTTACACAAAACCAAAGTGGACTTACAGCGGTTTGCCACCTATCCCGGGGACTATTCACTCAGGCTTGGAAACCGCGATCGATCTATTACTATGGATGTTTTAGCCCTGCCTTCAGTTGTCAGTATTCAATAATACTTCTTAACCAGACAATATTTTTAAAAAAACTCCATTGAGAAGTGGGACCGAGTACTTATTGCATGAATTGTACACATTGTCTCGTATACCGCTGCAAACGGCATCGACAAGCGTACATCAGGAAGGTGTAGTCGTTTCTAGCTAATTGCATCCGGTATTCTCCATGTGCTGCGTTTGTTTATCTACAGGGTACAAAAAGTGCCTAACATTGATAACTGTTTCCTCTAGTCCTCTTAGTCGCTGTCTACTAGTGTAACTTGATTTCGGCGTGATATTTAGTCTGGTTTAATTTATGCACGGCATTTTTCAAGGCAATCCAGGTTACCAGAGAACAACGCACCTGAATCTGGACAACATTTCTGAACTATAACTGTCCAGTCCGATCACAAAAATGTAGCAAGTTGCTTTCATCATGACACCCATATGGGGCTAAACTGATCATATAAGACATGTTGACAGAATGTGATAAAACACAGGTCAGTAATGGGGCCACAAACTGAGAGGTGTCAAGCCATGTATATTGTCTTTACAGTATGTCTCTAATACATCACATCAGAGTCTACGAGTGGCGTGATGAACGCAAAATCACGGTATGACGTGCTCCAGATTCTAAGGGAAAATGGCTAGCTTTTGTTCAGTTATGTAGTAATTTGTTTGTAAATCTGTTTTGTTCATAAATGCAGTCTAGTGAAAATATTACGATGAAAGTAGAATCCGTTGGGGGGAATTGCCGTATTTTTTACCCCGTCCATTTGCACTCACCAACTCATGCTGGTTCCCGATCCAGTGATGCCCCTTTTAAGTGCTGAAACACTTACGAGAACTTGTGTGAACAGCCAGGTGTTATCGATCTTGGTCATTGGTGGTCAAAACATTAGGACGAAAGAGCAGAGTGACTTGAACTGAAATAAGTGTTCATTCCCGTCCCAGTTGTCTAACCCGACTCGGTTAGGAGACCAGCTCGTCTGGTAAGCCCCTTGGTTTGGACTCCGGAGTTCGTGTCCGGGTGATCGGTATTACTCTGGATTTGACAGAACTACCTTCACCTGTCATGGCAGTCGTCAAACTGCCACTCCTATGACAATCTCTCTAGCACCCGAGACAGAGCTTGCCCGGCTAATCGGCCGTTAGAACGACGACATCCGAAGTCTATGCCAACCTGAATGGATTGGTTATGCACCAAATGACAGACGTGCCAGCGATGTCCGCGTACGTCCTAGGCCTTGCAACCACACCCACGCTCTCAGTGCTCACCATGCCCGTGTTAGCCTGCACCCACGTAAGCTTATCAATCGGGCCCAGGCGCGCTAGCTATTTACTTCTGCACCCGACGCATCTGTGTCCGTCATGCTATCCGTGGGCACATTGGCCGTGTGACCTTGTTTGCCGTTGAAATCCAGAGGAACCTTTTGGGACATCTTAAATCAGTGGTTGATTTGGCAGATCTGATGACTTAGATAAAACCCAATTGTGAAATTTCCGAGCTTCTGGCGTGGCTTCGTAGCTCAGCTGGTAGAGCGCTTGCCGCGTTTGGGCATGGTGTTTCTGTCGCTGGTTCGAATCCAGCCGAAGCCCTGACTTTTCACAATTGGGTCTCATCTAAAAGAACCTAAATTGACATCGAGATATACGAAAGCGATATCGAGACATGTTAACTTGGAAAACGTATAGTTCATCCGGCCTTGGCTCAACTAATTAACTTGCCACCATCGTATCAATCAAAGTGTATTGCCAGCTCACGTTGGTCTCTACCTGAGCCTGAGCAGTTGTCTGATCGATCGAGTCTGTTTTCAGGTTTCCAGCCCCGGGCAAATAGACGATCAGTGGCGCGTTTGTTTATATATTGATTTTTCTTGTACATTGGGCGTACTTTTCACCATTGTTCGAACCTTTTGAATGTGGAGCACTCTGTCCCACCTTCCTCACCTTCCATGCCCCGATTACCATAGTAAGCTTTTCCACTGCTTTTGGAAGTTCGTTCTGCCGACGATTGGTTTTAAGCACTACAAACATGCAGTACATTACGAGGTGGTTCCGTCACGCAGATGAAAACTAATCCAACATCCAGTCGCACCTATGACATGCAGCAGTTGAATTGTGTGATACACAGATTTCGAGAACTGTTCGCTACAAACCCAAACCCAAACGGCTATTGTGACTGGATTAAACACGAAATACACATTGATGGAAAACTATTTTCGCTGTTTGACTGCAAACGTTTTTCAGTGCACTTATGGTCAGAAATTTTATGGCAGACGGAGGACATACGGAAAAGAAATCATCAAGTAGTCGGATAGCTTGTTCAATTGGTTCGTTTTGTTGGTGAAGAAAGACAGTGGAAACTTTTCATTGTGTATCGACTTTGGAGAGCTCAACAGGATTATAGTCAATAAAGTCATGACCGTCCCTACGGTGTAAGAGATTTTCCGTGTTGTGGAACTCCAGTATATCCCCAGTCTTAAAGCTGCAGTCACGATGTTGACGAGTTCTAATCCAGCAATCGAAGCGTGACACAACAGCTTTCATTACTGGTTCAAACGTATATTGTTTGGACTGTTGGATACCCCTTTTATTTTCAGATAACTGATGCTTAAATTGTTGAGCAGATTACTGGCTACTGTTATCCGTGGAGAACAGATCGTTATCTACAACACCAATGAGAGATATGCATTTTTCATCTGTCTTGCAAAAAGACTGAACGGTCAGAACAAGGTTTAACCACTACCGGAGAAACTGATGATCAGTGAAGCTACCGCGTTTTCAACAACAGCAAAGAGGACGTTGAGAGTTTCTTGATCGCGTTGATTTTCACAGCCACAACATGAACACCTCCAGTAACCTCACGAGCGCCTTACATGAAATAATGAATGTGGAATCGCCTGTTTCACTTGTCATTCGAGCAAGTTAACAGTATTTCTCTGTGCGATGCACTTTGTGAATATATGCCCAAAACATTGTGCCAAAATTTCGGCAAGCCATTTGAATATAACTGGCCCTACTGCTTTGTCAGCTTTGTGTTGCGTCATTCTATTATGCACAGATGTGCATTCAATAAGGAAGGAAGTGTCGGTTCAACTCAGGCATTCACATACAAAAGTTGAGGAGATGCTCAATGGACTTCCACAATTACGATTCAACTCTCTAATACCGTAAAACGATTTTCGTATGGCGTGGTTGATGCCACTTAACTGTTTCACACCTCAGAGTTCATTTTGTTTCCGAGCCATATCTAAGTGTACGTCGTGGTAAGGTGATTTAACTCAGTGCTGACTACTAATGGAAACGATTCAACTATTACATAACCCTTCCTGTGATATGCGCACTCTGGCATTCGATGTAGTTTGCTTTACTTCAGTGAATCAAAATCTATCATTGCTTGATAATAAAAATGAAGTTGAATGTTTGTACTATTGGTGATAAGTTAATTGATTATGAACAGACTTGTCCAGGTAATTACGTTATTTCCATGAGCAAATACCGAGCAGACGGACGGTGTTGAAGGGGCGTGATAATTTTTTTTAAAAAGACACTGGGGACAATTACGTTCAGGAAAAGTTTAAGATGTCGGAGAAGTTCGACTGGTTGGCCTTCCGCAACAGACTAGAACTGTTCGTAGAGATGAAAAAGGTTCAATGAAAAGACTTCACGACTGAACAGTGGATAGAGCGGACGACAATGAACCACTTTTTCTTTACGACTGGGACAAATTTCCAATTAGCTTTTAAATGGCCTCACAAATGATTTCTGAATTTCATACAGGAGTGTTGAATCCAACTTGGTTTCTTTTTCCCGTAGCTTTGCTGACCGTTTCAAATCCGCAGCGCTATCCTGAACATGGGTGCAATGCCATGGGTGCAATTCCTTTTTATTCACAGGAGGTTCGCAACATTACAATACTAGTTAATTAGGAAGCTTATGACCAAGGTATAAGTATTGAATAGCCTGATATTCCTTCGTACTTGCGAAAGTTTTGACGATCCACGTGTATATTCTCCGTGGAGGTAGACTGTAATCAGTATATCGCATTTTTAGTCTAATCTACAGGTTCGGTGATGGTATGTGGTGCAATTCAATACATTGCCTGGACTTCTGATTTGACGATCTATTTTATTGAACTGCAAAACGTCGCAAGTACGTTCACTGAAAGGTCACATCAGTGTACGTTTGTAGAATGGGATTATCGATTACATTAATGAAAAGTCCGTACGCTTTAGGGTGTTTTATAATTCCGGGATAAAAAGCTATCAACTTTATTATGTTCCATGTTACAAAAAGCTGATGAATAGCACGCATTGGTTTTCACCGCTTTCGACGAACTGTAGGAACCTTTGAGATTGTGTCCAGAAAATAACGAGCCTTTTAATTTCTGGCTGAAGATACGGCCATCGCTAACAATTTTCACTGTTAAAACTATCCGCTTATGTAGCGAGGGCGATCGCTCACACTATACTATACATGCTTTTGCCACCACTACTGAATAGTAGTGGAGCAAGAGCATGAATTCTTGACATTGAAGTAGCCGCAGGAAAAATACAAGAAGAAACATCGGAGTGCAGCATGACATGAAATGGTTCTCGGTACATGCAGGAACCGAGCATTGGCGTCTGTGGCAACCGTGACGTTCTGGGCCCAGTACCGTACGCAGATGAGTGTTTTTTTTGTTGTCATGTTGAAACGCATAACCCATGTGTTGGTTTCCTGAATAAATAACCCTTGTGCCATCCGCGTTCTTGGCTCACAACAATTGGTGCCGTGACCAGGATTGGAGGATGAAGATCCCGTGGCCGCAGCCGTTCGAGGATGGGGACGTCCGGAGTTTCCTGGAGGACTTCGAGGACGTGGCGGAGGCGGTCGGAGTCAAGACCGACCGGGCGAAGCTGGCGGCCCTGCGGATGCTGCTCAAGGGCAGGGCGAAGGCGGTGCTGGAGGCGGCACGAAGGGGCCCCGCGAAGCTGGAGTGGGCCGCCGCGAAGGAGGCGCTGATCGCCGGGTTCGGCAGCCCTGCCGACTGCCAGGAGGCAATGCGGCTGTTCAGGGGCGCCCGGCTCGGACCAGGAGGCGACGCTCTTGTGTATGCCCTGTCACTGCGGGCAACGTTGTCAAGAGCCCTGCCACATTTGGACCAGGATTCAGAGCAACGCATGCTGACAGACCAGTTCTTGGATGGAATGCCACCAACAGTCCGGGATCAGCTCAGGGTTGCTCTCATCGCGCATCCGATGACATTGGAACAGCTGGCTGATGCGGCTCGACAATTGCTGGCAGAAAGCTCCCCGACAGTCAACGAGTTGAAGGCAAGCGAACAAAGTGAACTGAATGACCTTCGAAGCGCAGTGGAAAAGTTGACTCAGGAAGTGACGACGAGAAGAGGAAAGTGGGAGAAAACACTACCAATGAGTAGTCGAGGATTTGGTTAATTTCAAGTTGAACATCACCCACAATTGATCGCAGCTGTCGCATTCCCATAGACTTTCCAGTCGGCCCCTTTCGAAAAGAAGCACTAGACTCGAGTTTCGCTCTCATTAGAGCTCGTCAGTAGTGCATATCCTTGCCACTGCCGGGACTAGAACTCCGGCCACGCTTTCATGAGGCAACCGTGTTGACCACTGCGCCATTGACCTCACATTAGGCACGACCGAATTATCATATGTGAACGCTCAACCACTTTCGCTTGTGAGCTACCGTTTATTCTGTTGGCCCACCACTGCTCGTCGCAAGGGACAACGAAAAAGTCGCCTTTCGAACTAATGTACGGCCGCTTACCAAGCGCGCGTGAATTAGCAGAAACCTGGAGATTGGCCAACCAAAACTTGACGAACGCACAAGAATTTTCCAAGGAGCAGTCAACTGCAAGGTTGTCGGGTCGAAGTGCTGTGTTTGAAATTGGTTCGAAGGTTAAATACAGGGACCGGCGGAGTCCGGGCGCAACAGGACCCGGATCTAGGAAGTTCCTGGCAAAGTGGAGGGACCGTATGTAGTAGTGGACCGCCGTGGCCCAGTGTATCTGATTAAGAATGAGAAGAATCAACATCGAGTGCACGGAAGCCAGCTTTGTAAATGGTATGACACCCCGATCAGAAGAGAATGCACACCAGGAGCATCGACGTCCCCGAGGCCGGTACGCAGATCGTCGAGAG
Organism: Paragonimus kellicotti; assembly: GCA_014220965.1. Lineage (NCBI taxonomy): Eukaryota > Metazoa > Platyhelminthes > Trematoda > Plagiorchiida > Troglotrematidae > Paragonimus > Paragonimus kellicotti. The sequence goes on from LOND01000186.1 coordinate 127,573, forward strand.
AACGAAGAGAACCTGAAAGGCTTTTGCTGCAACTGGAACAATCTTTGCGGAGGAAGGAGTGTGTTAAGGAGGAGCGATCGTACTATACTACTCACACCACTGCTATTCAGTAGTGGAACCAGAGCATAGATTTTGACATTGAAGTAGCCGCAGGAAAAATACAAGAAGAAACATCGGAGTGCAGCATCGCATGAAATGGTTCTTGGTACGTAAAGGAACTGAGCATTGGCGTCTGCGGCAGACGTGATGTTCTATGTTGATTTGACTAATAAACACATGTACAGGCAAACTGAGCAAAAAGTAATCACGCGCAAAGACAGACGTGCCCATTTGGTTACCAACATGACTGTGATAAGGAGTTAGCATAGAGAACTATGGCTTCAGTTTACCGTCTCGTGAAAGTGGACTATCGGCTGTCACGTTTCCATTGGCCAACCGGCTTTGTGGAGCCCCGTCATTTGCCCTCAGTTGGAACAAACTTGATTGCATGGCACAAAAGGGAAATTGTGCATCTTAAATACTGTGATGACAGACAGTTAGTGATGCTGCGAATATAAATACCATAGTTAAGCCTATGTCATTGCAGAACAATCAAAACTACAATTGCGTTTATCGACAAAAACCGAAAGACTGAAGAACTCTTGGGTAAAATGAATTACGTATATGAATCCTTATGTAACAGCAGAATAGTGAGGTGATGGTTATCATCTTCACAATACATGTTTCAAGTTGTTTCATTACTACTCTCAATACATACATATGTACATTCTCAGCTTTCATGAAACAGTGTCTACCTATTACCCTTTTAAGTTTGATGAATAGATATGAGAAATTGAACCAAAAAATTCAACAGTTCACCAGGAAGTGAAAAAAACTATGCAAGATTTACCGTTTCAAATGAACGCCATTTCTAACATTTATCAATCAGGTTGTGAGAGACAGCTGAAGTTAACTTGTCACGTCTAGTTAGCACTGATCGTGTGGCGTTTTTAACCGCCCGGCCACGGCCGTGACGACAGAGTTAGGCAGCGTATTCTGGAGTGAACGGACTGCAAACGGAAAACGATTTCAATAGCACAGAGAGAACATGAAGCTAGCGAGATAACTTCATTTCGTACACCGTTTCTAATCAAATGAATAAGTATCCTCGGGTTCCTAAGGCTACTCTGTTCCTGGTTAGGAAAACCGAGGCAGTTGTAAGGTAACTAGTAAATTCTTTCGGACGCACAACGGACACTTGCGGCAAGTGTTTAACAGGGCCGTGGTAAATGTAAGCAGTCTTACTCGGTTTTGCGGTGTGATCACACAGGATGATGAAACTACTTCCGTTGTGTTTGGTCTGAGTCAGATACATAGCTTTCAGTGAGGTCGAGCTTCGGTTGGTTAGCGTACGGCTATTGCCTGATTGGCTCATTGATTGACATAGACACTGGCAAACGATTCACGGTACACAGTTGTCTATCTATATGAAAACTATGGGCAAAAGAATAGTCCTTCAGTAATTCGCTTTTGGCTAATGGAAGGTCTAAAAATGGGTGACCAGCCTACTGGAAAATTTTATGGACTTAGATTGAAACAGCCCCCGGATGCTTGCCGTTAATTGAGAATTGGCACACTGTTAACGCCTTTTCTGACAAATAGTTCCTCTTAACTCACATGACTGTTTTGGAAGTCTGTCTCTGAGCGCCTTCATTAACAGCTGTTTTATACCCAGTGGATTCGAGCCAGCATGATTGTTACAATATAAAGGTGCAGAACAGAGACTTACATTGTGGGGAACACTTTAGGTTGAAATCGTTCACAGATTCACACAAAGTATTCAGATTGCCTGTATTTTCTTTGTCATAGGTGTGCATTTTTTTTTAGACTGATCCAAATCGTCTGTCACTAATAGTCCTAGGTAGTTTTCGGAGACTTATACACACACGTGCCTCGATAACATTCACGAAAATTTTAAGGCGGATGCGCATGAGTTTTCTATGAGCGGTGTTAAGCCATTAAACTTTATATATGGACCACAAACTGAGTAAACAGTTCAAGTCGTTCTGAAAGTAAATGGACAAGCAAAGGCAGATAGAACAAACTGTAGAAGTGCAATGGTGGAAACCAGCGGAAAGTTGCTGATTGGTGTAAACTAGCCTGTTAATCCGTTGATGAACTTGACGGTGGATCTGCACTGGAGCAAATAATCTTCGAGTCATCTAGGCATTAGTTCCGCTACACCATCACTGGTAAGTTTTCGCAACAGGTTGAAGTGGTCAACTCTGTCAAGCGTATTAGAGAGGTCTGTGTGCTCTGCATCGGTGCTCAGTCCTTCGTCAGCAACATTGATTTCAATAGCCTCAGGAAGTTGTCACTACTCCGCAGATATGACTTTCGAGAATGCTCATTACAGAGACACTACTCAACTACACCGTCCGATAGTGGCAGCTAACCGTGATTAGTTGGTTCAGATGTAACATGAAAGTGGCCCATCTGATACTCTCAGCCTACGATAGTTTTAACTATGCATCAGTTAAATATCCACTAATTCAAAATCACCGAAGCGATCTGCGATTGTCCTCGTCTATTTATCGTTTCCGATCGATTAGCTGACCACTGTTCAATACAGCTCACTCATTTATTCACTGTCCAGTCACCACGGTACAACTGAACTCAGCGCGTTGATAATCAAATTCCAAAATGTGACACATTGATTTCCTCACAAGAATTTACGTGAAAGAGTCAGCCGTGATCGATCCTGCGATGTGAACGACGTTCTTCATAGTGCGAAGTGATGCAAGAGTTTTTCAGTACATGAACCTCTAATTGGCCGACTGGGTGGCCTTACTGGGAAAAATTGGTAATGGGTTGGGCTACAAGAACGTTCATTTTTAGTGTTGGCCTTCTAGGTATCTGATTGGGACAAGGCTACGACTGACTGACGGAACCTAAGTTGTCTTACTAAGAAGAATTCTTTGTCAAGCTCAGTTCAGTTGATTGCGCTGTTCATTTCCGTGCAGCAGCATTAAAAAATTCCAGATCTGATGTCTGGACAGGCAAAGAGATGACGGACGAAAGCATCCATCTGAAAATCGTGTAATCGAAACATGAATGGTGTTAATCAAAAGGTCAGTTAGCGAGAGATGTCAAGGGCCGGATACACTTGGGTAAACGCAAAGTTATCTGACAGCGCGAGCTTTTTTCATCGTGTAAGAACCTAGGGGGGAGGCTAGCCGATGCTACTGCTCCTGACTGTGTGCTGTCTAGCAGTGACGGATGTGTGTGTGCGAAGTATACCGGGTAAGCGTTAAAGTCCACGCTGTCCAGAGGTGCAACTTTCCTTTGACCTCCCATAGAATCAGACCACGGAAATATATTCGAAAAAAACAATATTAGACCTCCAATTACATGGCGTTTCAAATCGTTTTTAAGAATGTGGTACATCATTTAGTACTAGTCTGACCAGAGATCCATTGGCGATAAATACTGTCAGAACTGCACAAAAAACAGCGCTAATAATAAGAAAATCCACTCCAATACAATGTTAAAAATAAACTAATTCTCCGGGAGAGGAAACTCGCACGTTGTACGCAAGTAATACTGATAACCTCCAGGAAAATTCACCTGCATCGTGAACACTTGATATTATATATATATATATATATATATATATATATATATATATATATATATAAGAAAAGACGAGACGCGCATACGGAAGCGTCTTGTCTGCCGCTAATATGCTGGGATAAATTACACGTTCAAAAGGCACAATACTTCCTTCCGTTGTCCAACAAACGCTCAATTTACGTTTACCTAATCGGCATATGAACTGGCATCCTTATCAAATTCACGGCGTCCATATTAACGCCTTTGGAACCATTTGAATTAACAACAGAAGTTGGTATCTGTTGGTGTACTCAATGTGGTGTTGGAGTAGCATAAAATCCTAAATGTTCTCAATCAAAACAGAACACAGGGACAGTAATCTCAACAACGAGGAGATGGAAAATAGTGAGTCAAAGGTTGGGAAAGGTGTAGGATAATTTAAAGTATAAATGTTGTTTACGTCGTTTGTTCGGATCCAGCCAAAGTTGAGATTTTCCACAATGTATAGGTTGTTTCAACTGACAGTTTGAACCCCTTTATGATAACTTTAATGATAAGGTGTTTCTCGAAAAGACAAACAGTAAACGCACAATTCTTAGTCAAGGAGTGACTTAGGCTTCAACTCTATCACTTGCATCGCCTTCTGAATAGAACGCATTGGTCAGTCATTGTGCATGGGCAATTCTTGTGGACAGTTTGGCTTGGCTTACAAAATGTCAGTAGTGCAAATCTCTAACGCGCTACACGTTGGACACCGTAGGTTTACCACAAATAAAATGTGGGAGTAAATGTGCTGACAATTACAAGTTTGTTTCCTGTACATTTACCGCTGGATTGAATCATAATCCCCTTTCACTGCGCCAACATCAGAAGTTCGGATGGGCATTTAATCTTCCCGAGCTCACAATCATTCACACTCATAAATTTGGAACAACGATTGGGTAATTGCTAACAAACATACAACCCATGATCCGTATCGCTCGACTTGCTCACCCACTCCGGTTGTTTTATTCACGTTTACTGTGTTGTGATTAACCTGATGGTTAAACAACAAAAACCAAATCTTGTTCGCTTATTTTGGGGTTCTCAGGTCTGCAAAAACAGAAACTTTTTTCCGGCCAGCTGTTTGACTTGAATCGTTAGCAATTTGTCAACTCGTGGCTGAATGTGTGTGTATGTGTGTGTGTGTGTGTATTCATCCCTGACCTTTTCTGCTACCTTGGCGTGGTGGTCAGGCTTGTGTGTTGTTTTGATCCGGTGGGCTGTGCTGACTTCGACTTTGGTCGATGTAGGTTCAACCATGTCAGATTGGGCAGTAGCCAGACAAAAGCAGATGCGTTACGTTGTGTATGGTGTCGCGCCGTGCATGTGTTTCGGAGAGTGGTTTCATGTTGTTTTGGTTTCTTTTTTCCTGATCTGATTCTGTATATGTGTGATCGGTTTGTCTGTGCACTATTATCTCTGTGCGAATGTGCCGAATTTCTTGGGTTGTGTGCGTCGAGCCTGTTCTAGGTGGTTGATTGGTATGTGTGGTGTGTAGTGGCGTCACCTTGCTGCCTTGCGGTACAGGCTTTTGAGCCAAAGGCTTCGGTTGAGGGCCCTAATCGCTCTCCTGTCTAGGTCTGGGCGTCCTGGCAGTATCCTAAGCCCACAAAAAAAGCCATGATCATAAAACAAACCAAATACCATACGCATAGCCGTGCGACGATTAATCGTGGTGTCATTCCTTCGTCGCTATGCACATGATTAAGGTGGCTTGTCTATTACTGCCACTGTAGGAACCAAACATCCCGCTTACTGCTAACACTTCACCCTCATACTGTTTCCACAATCCAGAATCTATTGAGCAGGATGAATGCTCACTCAATTTCACTAACCTGAAACCACATGAAACAGACGCAAGATCCGTTTCTGTTTTTGGAGCATGGAATGTGCGCACGCTGCTGGATCGATGCGGCGCGACAGGGCGGCCAGAGCGGCGCACTGCACTGATCGCGATGGAGCTGCGTCGTTATGGAATCGACATAGCAGTCTTGAGCGAGACAAGGCTTGCGGACAAGGTAAGGTTGCGGGAAGCAGGTGCTGGGTACACCTTCTACTGGATAGGTTACCCGGCAGACGGTGCTCGGGAGCATGGTGTCTGTTTCGCAGTCGCTGATCACATCAATGCTTTGATGATAGGCGAACCGCACGGCATCAGCCCTCGAATGCTGTCTATGCGCCTGCGACTCGGTCGAGGTAAGTGTGCTACATTTATCAGTGTTTATGGTCCAACTATGTGTCACTGTAATGATACAAAGGACCAGTTCTATGATCAGCTGTCCGTCACAATCCGGTCGACACCAGTGAGTGACCGACTGTTTGTTCTGGGTGACTTGAACGCTCGAGTCGGGCGCGACTCAGTAGCTTGGCCGGGAGTCCTCGGACCCTACGGCATTGGTTCAGTCAATGAGAACCGTGATCGTCTGCTCCACCTGTATGCTACTCACTAGCTGGCAATCACGAACACCCGATTCCAGCTGGATGCGGGCGACATCACGACGTGGACCCATTCACGAAGTGGTCATCACCAATCGTCTGACTACGTGATTGTGCGGCAGCGCGACACTAGTGAAGTGCGTATCACGCGAGTGATGCGCGGCGCCGAACGTTATACAGATCATAGATTGGTCAGGACTAACTTATTTATTTATTGTAGGTGTTTATTGTAGGTCTTCCGGACAACGGCAGAAGTTGGATATCAAACGATTGGAGAACTGTGAGGTAAAGACTGTTTACCAGCATGCAGTTGCCGCTCGTCTGCACGACGCGCCTTTATCCACTACCCCTGAGGGTATGTGGCAATTCATCAAGGAACGGATCACGACGGCAGCCACCGAGACGATCGGTCTCAAACGCCAGAAACGTCCGGACTGGTTCGACGACAACAACGTGGTTATCGCTGAATTGGTACGAGAGAAGAATGCCGCGTTTGCTGCCTCCACAGTGGAACCAGAAAATGAAGCGAAGAGGACCACGTTCCGGAATATCCGCCGTAAACTGGCCGAACGTGTCCGCGGAATCAAAGGACACAACTGGTGGCTGAAGCAGGGCGAACAAATTCAGGGCTTCGTAGATCGTCGACAACATAAGGAGTTCTACGATTCGCTCAAAGCGATCTTCGGTCCATCGATCCAGTCTACTAAAGCACTGGTAGACATGGACACCGGCTGTTCGTGCACCCAGCCAGAGGACATGGTAGCCTATTGGTAGCCTATTAAACCGCCCTGCTACCACTGATTAGGTGACCGTGAACAGCTTGCCGAAACAAGCCATCAAACATTCACTTGCACTTACCCCAGATTTGTTAGAGTTGCACAGAGCGATTGGTGGACCGCGCAACGGGACAGTTGCTGGCGAAGATGGACTGCCAGGTGAGATCCTGAAAAATGGCGTGCACTGCTCCAGTTGGTTCACTCTATCTGGGAGCACGAAGTGATGTCGCAAGAATTTGAGGATGCTCTTATCGTACCCTTGTTCAAAGGCAAGGGTAGCAAGCAATGCCCTGTAAGCTATCGACGCATAAGTCTCCTGGGCTGCGCTGGCAAGGTGTTTGCCAG
>LOND01000186.1:145101-160228 GCA_014220965.1 Paragonimus kellicotti
CTCGAAGATATTTAGGAAATCGCTTCTAAGCTGTAATTCATACTCGCATGACATATAATATCATCTGGAGTAAGCATATGAACCCAAACCTGGTCGCCAGATTCATATTACATTGAAGGGCAATTGATTCACACATGTAATTAACGATTAGATTCGTGCAAAAACGTGCAGCCGAGATTTGGAACTGTTAAATCTGCTTTGTCATCAGGCTTTGGTTATTCTCTCGTCCGTGTTTCGGTCGCCAAGCTCTTAAGCTTTGCGCCGTAGCAATTAATTCCGACATCACCCCAAACCGGAAGTGAGTCATTCGCATGCAAATGACCCCAAGCCGTACCTGCCAGCCGGGCACTACAGACTAGCAAATTCAAGGAACAGACTGATCCAGCAAAGTAGTGAAGAGTCGTTTATCAAAAAATTGGTTTCTGAAATATTGGAAATAGACAAAAGAAGACTAAAGAGATCATTCAGATGATACCAGTAAATGGGTTATGGGAAGGAGAAGGCTAGAAAAGGAATGATAGTAAAAACGATTACATGTGACATCGAAAAATATGCTTAAACTAGGAATTATGTTGATATATTCTGATTGCACATTGTTTATTCTTTAAGAGGTTTAAAAAATGTTCATTTAAGTCATGAAAACAAGACTCGTTTTCTGTGATTAATGCAGCCACATACTACAGATTACAAATCAGCAAAACTGAAACAGTAACCAGAGTGAGTAAACAAAGCGTGTTTACCAGGAGTTACTCAATTATTGTTCCAAACTCATGAGTGTGATTGACTGCGGACTAGGGCAGGTAAAGTATTTGCATGAACTCCTAAGCGAAGGGGTCAGGGTTGCACGATCGGTCGATGCAACGGTCAGTAATTGGGATCTCACCATTCGAACCGATCTCCCGAGACTTGGTAGATGAGCTGAGAGGTATATTTCTAATTGTCAATGATTAGTCAAACAGTTGGTCCCAGTGACAGTTGTTTTGACCTAGTCGGGTCTCATCAACACAACACATGCAAGAGAATCGAACCCACGACCCGCGAATAGGCGACAGGCTGCAATCGAAACACTTATCCCCTAAACCGGGGGGTCACGGCTACCGGGGTTGCAGGAAGGTGTGTGGATTAGTTTCTTAAGCTGTTACAGTTACTTTTGTTCATATGTTGATCACTGGGACCAGCCGTTTGCAAAAACCCTTTCTCAACTCCTTCTTGAGCTTTGGTCGATGCATGCTCGTTTGCAGGCCAACCACAGAACGGTTAATCGTTTTCAGCCTGTCAGCGAAAGGAAGAGCACCAGCTAAGGAAACTAGAATGATTAGTCGGTCAAATGGGTCACATTCGAACACAAAGCCCGTTCTAAACACATCGTTGTTGGACCGAGCAAAATGTTGTCAGCAGATCCTATGAGTTAATCGCCTTGATGCTTCACACGAGAAAACAAACGAGTACACAACAACTGGTTATACATCATGAAGGTTTATTTCTGAGTTACGGCATGATAGCGGAGGTGAAACGGGCACTGCTGATTAAATGATTTAGGTCGATTAGCCCCTACTATTGAACAGTGGTGAAAATATTGTATACGTGCTACTCAGTAAAATGTAAAATCCGAAAACTTATGAAGGCAATTGAGAAGCCACTGAACTGGTTTTGAAGATAGTTTTCCTAGCTGGTAAATAGGTGAATGAACTGAATAAATCACAGCTTTTCAGCTAAGTAAACCAACTTTTCACTGTATGCTACGATGTGCTTTCACAGTTCGGAAGAGCGGAGATAAAACAGAATTTGTGCAACTTGATAAAAAAAGGTTGTCAGGTATTCAGTGATGATGTTTTGGTGCAACATCGTTAAGTTTGATAGGAAAAGTGATTCCACTGAGTTTGTAGCCTTTGATTTCGTACACTTTGCTATAGTAGCATAGTACATCAGGTGAATCTTCAGAACCCTAGCGATATGACTTTGGTTATTTAAAGCGTAAGCTTGTTTGGTTAACTACTTCAATGTTGGGAAAATCAATGAACGGGTCTGTAAGTTGCTAACTGTTACGCGGACCATTCGTTTCACTGACGTGTACGAATGTGTTTATCGATCAACAGTAACGTTTCATCAGCAAATGGATAGATTAGCCAGTCAAGTCACGATCCTCAAGTCATTTCAGCGAAGTTTGTCAAATTTACAATCCCATTGTCTTATTTCCTGCAATCTCAACAACTAGTCCATTGTGGAACAGACAACAACCAAATGGCATACAGTACAAAATGAAAGAAGAAAGTTATTATTGATTTATCCACGGTCCAGGATTTTCAGCCGGTTTCTTCCATGTGTGTACGCAACGAGTGGAAATCGTCTGAACGAGATCCGAACTAGTGACACTGATCCATTCAGTTACTTGTCTGGCGAGCGCAGCCTTTGACAGACAGGTCCAATTAGCTGGAGTCATTTGTTACCGTTCTGATGTTTCGAATAGCTACGTGTAACCAAATATCGCCATTTTACGTTGGCTAGGACCACTTGGACTACCGGTATTTTGCAGTCTTCTGTGATTGTCTGTTGGCACGGTATTGATCTATTGAAGTGTATTACGCTTGTCTTGATCGCAGGTTGTTAAACTCAACGATTGTTTAGTTCCAAATCGTAACCGCCCCCACACTTTTCTGTACAACGTACAAGTTCACCTGTCCTCTGGTTCCTCTGTTGTACATCTCAACAAATGCTATAAATGTCATGTTCAAGTTGAACATCACCCGCATTCCCATAGACTTTCCAGTCGGCCCCTTTCGAAAAGAAGCACTAGACTCGAGTTTCGCTCTCATTAGAGCTCGTCAGTAGTGCATATCCTTGCCATGGCCGGGATTAGAACTAAATCCACGGTTACTCATCAGTAATCTAAAATATCGCCTAGCAGGTTTAATGAGATCGGAGATTTCGACCTGTCTAGGAAGTCCTAATCGCGGGGTTATCGATTGGAGTTAACAGTAACTGTGTCTCCTATCGAGACGATCGGACAACCTGATCATTACTCACAAGCGAAAGTGGTTGAGCGTTCACATATGATAATTCGGTCGTGCCTAATGTGAGGTCAATGGCGCAGTGGTCAACACGGTTGCCTCATGAAAGCGTGGCCGGAGTTCTAGTCCCGGCCGTGGCAAGGATATGCACTACTGACGAGCTCTAATGAGAGCGAAACTCGAGTCTAGTGCTTCTTTTCGAAACAGGCTGGCTGGAAAGTCTATCTGAATGCGAAGGCTGCGATCAAATGTGAGTGATGTTCAACCTGAAATCAACCAAATCCCTGACTACTCATCAGTAATTGAAATACTATATTCGGTTTATCAGAACGATAACGTTTCTACTGACGAACTGTTTCGTTTGTGCTGCGTAACTGACATTAATTCAATAACCTATTATTTTGTTTAACCTTTTATTTGGTCCTCCAGTGAATTGCCACCTTCTGTTCATTATTTTCTTTCACCTCATGGATAGTATCGTTTTTGTTGGCTGCAAAATGAATTACTTCTAGACTGTTCAATGAACCTAGCCAGCCTCTAAGATCATCCCCATTTCTTTCTAACCCAGTAAACCGTTCTCACATTCAATGAACCGCCCACCGTCTGTTAACCTTGCCTTAACTTTGTTCCATATTAGTCCAACGACTAAATTGTCTTCAGTTCGACGTTCATCCTATGTATTGACCGTGTGTTTTGATCCAACCGTTTGGCTACTTTGGATTGCGTTGATTACATTGTTAAGTGTTCGTTTGACACTAGGCATTAGTCATCCAACCGGTTCTGTACAATTAGGGCTTCCCTGAGAAATCCCAATTTAGGTTTGTGATATTTATATTATTTATTACTGTCTTATTTGGTTCGACATTAGACCATTGTCTTCATTGCAATCTCCAACCTTTGCTAACTAACATCATCATCATCATCATCATCATCATCATCATCATCATCATCATCGTCATCATCATTTTCGGTTATTTCACATTAACTATTGTTTACACCGAAGTCGACCCGTCGCTTGCATTTGGCACTGAGACATAGTTCTATCGAACACGCGTTACTGATCATTTTCGACGTCACACAGAAGCAACTTCGATCTTGTAGTGTCTCATAATGCTGACTGATAATGAGACGCACCACAGTCACATTTTCCCCTGTTTGAAATTTTCAGTTGAAGACTGTTTGGACAGAAGTATGTTTGATGATGAATGTCATGTCATTATTATCATGACATTATTATTATTATTATTATTATTTTTAGTTCATTCCTCTTGACCAACACAAACACGCAACCTGAGGAAGACTGTGTTACAATTGAACAGTTCACGTTCCCCGATCGCAGTCTGACTGATTGATACCTACCTTCATGTCCGAATACGTTATATAACACTGGCTGCAGTTATCGGTAGTTATGACATAAGTTACATAAATTGAAACAATAGACCTAGGTCTGTTAATCACATGTTCTTTGGCTCTATCTGGTCATTGGCCCCGTGCTTCTATTGGTGTGTCATGTGTTAACGATCTTTTGGTCATTGGACTGTGGTTTATCCAGCTAAGCTGAGCTTTAGCAAATCGTATATCGCGATAGTTATCTACTAACCAGCTTACCCGGTTGCGCAATTGGTACGCCACAGTCAAATCATATGATGTACGATGCCCTGTTAATCCTGTAACCATACGAAAGATAAACAAATCCATGCCAAGCAACACATAGTTGACAGTCTAACACACGTACATAGCAACGTGTGTGCACTCGTGTAGGTGTAGTTTTTGTGTTGTCTATGGTGCAGATGTCGGACTGACCGTTGGCTTGTTCATCGACAGTCGACAGTGGAGAAACGTCCGCCTCCAGATGGTCATCTGGTTAAGTTACTACGCGCAACCAGCGTGTCCGTCAAAACTTCCCGTAACAGTACGTTTGCATGGAGTCGGAAGCTGGTCAATTCAACAGGAACAATAATCAATAATTCTGTGTCCTAAATTGCAGATTAACAGAGATGGCAGTCGGAAAGTAGAAGTTGATCCCAGCTATTTTCGTCTGTCAGATGTTTCCTAATGCGCCCCCATCTTCTTCAGCAGAATGTGAGGATTACTGACACACCATTCCGCAATCTCGTTTGGTTTCTAATCGATTGCCATCAGCCTGACTGTGCTTGCTATATTCATGATGTCGAACTAGAGTGTAATATCAAAGCTGGTTCATTGTTGAACAAGCCGTGTACAATAACTTAACAATTCAGTTGGAAATTTCGAAGGCACTTGTTTGATATGCTAAATTTGAGTAGCGATTTTGACTCCAGAAAGCAGTTTGTTGATTTAGTGCATGGTTCATCGATACGCTCCTTCACCTCTCTCTGTCTGGTAAGACAGGGTAATCGGCGATGCACTTTCTAAGCTCATTCCATTACACGACCTTAAAACGAGTGCACTTATGACGGAAAACCAGACTTTCCAGATGAATATCAGTCGTGAACTCTACTGAAAACTTCTGTTCGTTTCTGACGCACACAGTTATGTGTTAACCGGATAAGTTCTGCGGCAGATTTACTAATTGTAACAATACCCATGTGACAAAATTCTGGGTCTCCGATGAATCCAAAAGAATAACAAGAACCACATTCCTCTGTGTTGTGGAGTCCTAATGAGACACTCCCATATTCCTGGCATAGATCCTTGGCTTGGTTAGTGCGGCATAAGCTGACAAACGGCACACGATGTCTGTTGCTGGCTACAATGTAGTCAACATACGGACTGTTCACATACGCACAACAAAAATGTCCGTTTATTGACAACTAAGAAAGCTTGCTTGCATAACTTACTACAGAATTCCACCAACTACTGTATGCTTTTTCAAGTCTTTTGACCAGCAGTATCACTGTATGAGGATCGCAAGCCGTTGTGTTTGAGGCTACTCTCAAACTATGAATAATTAGGTATATTTACTGACGTTGTGGTTAAAAGGTGATTAATATTTAAACAATGCTTATTGTTGGATGAGTCACTTGGCGGATACAACGATAACTTGTAAACAGCCCTCATATTATGTCGACACTGCGTCGATTACCGCTCAGTTTTCACACTATCTGATATAACGACTGTTCCAAAAGTAAGTCCTCAGTGTGTTATGTGTGCAACGAATAACGAATTCGTTGCTGTTGTTGAAACATATTATTGATCAAAATTTGCTGACAATAGCTCACCATGCATCTTTTCAATCCTGACGTTCATAATTCCATATTATCTCGGTTGTTGAGGTTATTTCGATTCCTTTGATGACTGACTACATCATTTCTTCCCACTGCTATCATTCATGCGTCTTTAGTCCTAGCGGTCACCTACTGGGTACACAATCTAACAGTCACAAATCACTCCTCATTTGACTAATGATTTCACTATTATTGGACCGTTTTTTCTCCTCTTGTGCCTTTTGCCTTCAGTATATTTAACGTTTGAGGCATGACGGAGTATTTGTTCTTCACTTACCGTCCGCGGCGGGTCAGAATGGCTCTCGTATTTCGTTTGTCAATTGCCACCTGATGTCTTGCTTCACCGATATTCATGGGAGTTGTTATCTCCTACTTTCTCACGACGAGTTAATGGCACGAGAAAGAATATCGAACCGCGGCCGCATTCCCTGGTCGCTGACCATTCGTTGATCGTTTAGTTGATTCGGCTTTCTGTAAGTGATTGGGTCGTGCTCGGAACTGATTGTCTCCAGTATTCTAGAACAAGTACAGACTTCTTGTCTTTCAAAAAATATTGGTTGAAATGATCTATCGTGTATCCTAAGTTACGATACGGTATCATCGTTCCACACAACGCATTCGTCCTCTAGCCTTCGACACCATTTATCACTATCCAAAGGAACAAACGTGTCCCATCGTAGCGGAAAGATATTGGTTGTTTCTCAATAACACCCAGAAAGATTTCAAGACATTTAACAGCTATGGCTTGTCACAATAATCGACAAGGGAATCGGCCGAGCTGGATACAGTATGGACCTGGTAGTTCGTTAGGGAGGTTTACAAATTCGACATATTGAGACACATTGCCTTACACTGTCTTTGCTCACTAGACAAGAAGCCTTATATCTCGGCGGCAGAATTTTCAAGAACAACCGGTGGACGCCATTTTTGGCGTGTTTATCATTACACTTTGTCTTGGTCCGATGGAAGTGACTAGAGCTCATGCTACTTCGGCAATCAGATTCCACGTTGAGGCTACGGTACACTTCACCGTAGGTTGTGGCGATTGTGAATGAAGTGTTTCTTGCCTCAAGTCCCTTGCCCCAAATTTTGTATCCTTCAAAAATACACATTTAGCATTCTTCGTCCGTGATTTAATGACTGCAGAAACACTCTGGGAGCATGCCGATTGTCTGTTCATTTGGTGTGGAAGCAAGTCTGACTGATCAGCGGTTTTCACTGACCCGAGATAACTGTGCTGACTCTTTGGATTGTTGTTCTTGATTGCGGAAGAATATCCTGTGGACGAAGTGCCCGGTGTACCAAAGTTTCACACATATCCTCCATGATGCGGATATAATTCAGCGTTTTGCAGCTTCTTTCATTATGAAAAGTTGATAGAACAAAAATAGGTTCCATTATTTCTATCTGCAAAACGACTGACTAGCATTCCGTCTCCTTTCCGTTGAAGTCGCAGTCATCCTGGTATAACCGATACCTTCCTTTGTCCGGGGCAAGGTTCGTTACCTCCGGGTTTGGAAGGTTGCTGGCTCTAAACGGTTATAACTCCATTTTGTACTGGTCCACCCCCTCTGCAATTATGCTGAATGTATGCCACACCTTCAATCGTCCATTCGAGGTTAAACCCGAATAAAACGGGAATTCGTTCAAACTGAAATTTTCAACAAGCCAACTGGGTGTTCCCTTTTACTAAAGGATCACTAGCGTGTTCAACTGGAAGCGACATTAGATTTTCCTCTGTTTACAAATTTTTGAAGATGGTAACCTTAGTTTCCGTTACTCTGTTTGTGGCTGAGAAACCCTCCTCTATGAAGTAGCCACAGTGGTAAATATTTTGTCAAAAGGCACAGAACGCGAAAGGATAAGCAAATTTAGGCAAACTTGATACGTATTTATGTAAACACAAAGTATACAGTTTAAACGTCACACACAAATGACAACAGCTATCATACTTCTGTGAACTCTTCTCTCAGCTTATTTTGAAAAACGCATTGGACCCGAGGTTCGTTCGTGTCAGATATTGCCATTTATACATATTCTCGCCATGGTCGGTACTAGGACTAGGGTCACGCTTTCGTGAGGCAATCGTGTTGACCATTGTGCCACTGGTTACATGTTAGACATGACTGAATCATCTATGTGGGCGTGCAGCCTCCAGTCCAATGTTTTTTGAACGGAATGACCGGAAAGTTTATGGGAATGCTACATCTGTGATCGATTGTGAGTGATATTCATATTAGATGCTGGGTATGTGATTAGAATCTTAAGTGGCGCAGCGCAATCCACACGTATGGACGGTTATGTTCAAGCGTCCACTGGCTCCAGTAATTGTCACGGTCAAATCCGGAAGTAGATACTGTCAACCATGATCGGTTGCGCTGCATGAAATTTCCACCTTTGTAATTAAAACCTAAACTTCCATTTCATCAGCCAGTCCAGTCAATACCACCGATACGTAGACGATATATTTATCGTAGCCAGTTCGGATACCAATATGCACACAGTACTCGACACATTCAATCGCGCCCACCAGTCAGTTAAGTTTACACTTGAGGAGGAGATCGGAAACGAGATATCTTTCCTAGATGTTCGTTTACATCGACGAATAGACGGAACTATTCAACGCAGGATTCATCGCAAGAATACATGGACAGGTCAGTACACAAACTTTCACAGTTTTGTACCCTGAAACAGAAGAGAAATCTAGTGCGCTGCCTGACTGATAGAGCATACAAAATTTGTTCAGCGGATACGTTAGAAAGTGAACTCGAATTCATAAAGAACGTACTTCATGATAACGGCTACCCGGAACGATTTATCACCAGAAATATGATCAGAATATCACCTAAACCTGAAGTGCATGACGTAAGAAAGAAGCCTGTGTTTATTCGCGTGCCGTTCAAAGGTGACAATGCCGCAGAATGGCTGACAAATAGGCTCAACCAGACAATTAGCAGGACCTACGCTACAGCTGAACTCCGTATTCAATTCTCCACATACCCAATTCTCAGATTTTATAACAAAGATAGACTGACAGTTCAGACCTCATCTATGTGTATCTACTCATTCACTTGTTCCTGTGGAGCAGGTTATATTGGTCGAACGTCAAGACAACTTTCGAAACGAATCCGAGAACACCATCCACGGTGGCTGGGGCACGGGGAATCACGATCGGTCAACAGTGCTATCCTCGCTCATCTGGTCGAAAGCGGGCACCAGGTGAAAACTGATCAAGCCTTCAAGGTAGTATATCGCGTACCAGGCAACTCATCAAAAGCGGTCCGAATTAGAACACTTTGTACTGCCGAGGCTATTGGAATCAGGCTGCTTGACCCGATATTATGTCACCAAAAACGGTTTGTTCAGGCGCTCCACCTACCATGGCCACAAATCCATCGGATCGATGGTCAACCTGCGCGGTCAAACCAATGGACAAGCGTGACGTAACCGACCAATCAAGCCATCGCCAATTGACTGACCAGTGACCTAGTTTCTCTGTAATAAGTCTGATCGATATCTCGATCTAACTCTATTAACTCCTTATATAATTGTACCGGCCTGAAGATGAATTATCGAAAACATGTTCGCCTATATGTCTTTATTCTCATTATCGTAATGGGCATATTTGAAACGATAACGCTGTTCCTTAAAACTAACTTTTGTCGGTTTCACTAATTTTCTCTCAGTAACAACTTAAAATATGTCACACTGGTTAACAAGTTTTGTAATTCTAGGTGAAGGCAATTTTGATATTGGGTTGCTCTCCAAACAGACTGGTTAGATTATAAATGTTTCATTACCTCGTCAGCGCAAATTCGTGTAAATCGAGTGAACCATATTGGTGCCTTAGTTTGTACTTTAAAATGAAGGGTTATTGGAATTGAGAAACACATATCTGTTGAACGCTTTTCATGCACTAGTCATACCCAAAGAACATTGCTTGGTAATATCAAGCCTCTCAGAACGTCCAGATCAAATTAGTGATACACACGAAACGGAACAATCTACCATTCATCAAGGACATTTCAGAAACAGTTGTGGAGAACTCTGTTCCATTCGGAGTCATAGTGTCCCGAAACCGAAACTAACCGTTCGACGTTCACTTTGGAAGCAATGAACAGATGCACAGCGTGAAAACCACCAAAACTAATTACCAAACATTCCTGTGCAGAATGAACTCAATGGTACTTCGGTTGAATTGAGAAAAGAAAGAAAGGAAGGAAAAAGAACAAAAACGAAAGTGAACTTTTTCACATTTGCTCTGACATTTGAGTTCATGCGGTAAGCCATGACTTTCGAAACAATCTACACGCTTCATACGACGCTTCGTGCAAGCATTGTTGACTAGCACGTCTACGAAAAGCTTCCACGGTGAATAGCCGGTCTTGGGAACAAGCCAACGTCAACAATGAGTGTGCCATTGATAATTAATTTAGACACTTTTGTACATGCTAACTTCTTTAGAAACGTTCATTGCGATTGTCCGGTTAAGGAATACTTCGTTCAGCAGCTCTAGTTTGTGAAATTATAGGGATCTGTGGATAAAACCTGTGTGCATTAGTGTATGCTGTTTGGTCTAGTTCAGTAAATAAAATGATACGCGTAATATAGAATACAATTTACAATTTCAAGTGCATGGTTACCACTAAAACAATAACATGCTAACTTCTTTAGAAACGTTCATTGCGATTGTCCGGTTAAGGAATACTTCGTTCAGCAGCTCTAGTTTGTGAAATTATAGGGATCTGTGGATAAAGCTGTGTGTATTAGTGTATGCTGTTTGGTCTAGTTCAGTAAATAAAATGATACGCGTAATATAGAATACAATTTACAATTTTAAGTGCACGGTTACCACTTGTTGATGATTATGTGGGCATATGTTTCGAGCTCAGTTGATTCAGTTCGTTCCCAAAAGTCACGGCGAAGTTTTCATTTGTCCGGCAGTATCAAGGCATGTTTTCGGGCTTTACTGGGGTCTAACCATTGTGTAGACAGTTCCCTCTTGAGAGGTCCAATTTATTTGTCGTCGCAGTTGAAGATTTCGATTCAAGGTTTGCGTTTATATTATTCGAAAGTCATTACCGGTGGTCAATATACCGCGTGTCTCAGCTAGTAGTCGACGTCGTTTCTTAAAACACTCTGGTTGCAGAAATGCGCAGTAAACTGATGGCGACTGAAACTTCTATATTCTGTTGGGGAGCCCAAGTTCGTGTTAGTGAGATGGGTATCACGAGGACCCTTATTTGTGTATCGCTTACCACGGCTCTGTTTTTTGGGGGGCTCCTTAAAATTCCAGATGTTGCAACAAAAATTTCGAAATCACTGCCATCTAGTCATTTGACCAGTAGACTCTATTCCGCTTGTTTTATGGATGTTCATATTGGCCAAATGTGTATTGTACCTTGGCTGGAATTTGTAATTTTGAGGACACCGTCTAAAGTCAGGCAGGTAAATAAATGCACTGATAAAAACAAGTTACTTCAAAGAAGGATATTATCCACTGGTTTGTCCCAGTGACAGTGACTGTTCATCTTTGATTAAAATTCGACATTCTCAATACCGATATAACCGGACAAGTGGAAAGCGTTTGATTGGACCTATTCTTCAGTTGTATTACTTATAAGTAGTTTGGCCGAAAGTTGACGATTTATTAAGAGACCCAATTGCGGGAAATCTGGACTTCGGCTGGATTCGAACGAGTGACAGGAATAACATTCCCAAACACTGTAACTAAGTACCATAATGTGAAACTTTTGAGCTTCGGTGTGGCTTCGTAGCTCCACTGGCAGAGCATCTGCCTCGTTTGAGGATGTTGTTTCTGTTGCTGGTTCAAATCCAGCCGAAGTTCAAAATTTTTCGCAATTGGTTCTCTTCTATATCTCAATTGTATTACATCTGGACGATTTTCCTACTCAGTCTTCACCGTCTTATCTTGCAATTAGGGTAACTTCAGTTCAAATCGAGTAGAACAAAAGCTTCATTCTTGGTACCTACTACGAAACTATCCTAAACATTTAAAAGGGGTTCTAATTCCCAATAAAAATCGGAAATAAGCTTTAATCAGAAGACAAAAGTTAATATTGTAAAACAAATTAGTCAGGTGTTTAATATGCTTCTCAATATAATAGTTCGTTACAATAGTTTAGTTGGTGAAAATTGTGTAGCTTCGCCGATTCTTCTAGCGCCTTCCATAAAATGCGATGGAAAACAGCTTGTGAATCCGTAACACTCCGAACTTAAAAGGCCTTTCCTAATCAATTTATGATGAAATCCCAGATATCCTTCTGCCAGAGTGATGGTTTTTTGAATATATGCCTGAATTCATGGCATAAACTCACCAAGAATCGGGGGGTTTAGAGATTTAATAATCCAAGTGTAGGCATATTGTTCAAAATACAGCAACCTTAAATGTGTAAATTTTTTAAGCATCGCTGTGATGATCCGTATTTTTCAAATGTGGTTGAACTTATGCTTAACTGTTTTGTGATGTTCTGATATAAATTTCTTGCCAATCTGTTCTAGTGTGTAACACTACATTGCCACTCCATTAACCGTATAATTCTGTAAGCAAAAATTTTTCATATTTTTCAATGGTCACTAATGTCCTTGGTCATAAAGGTACCGCCTATTCGTAAGGGGTGAAGCCTTCATTTTTTTGAGAAAAGCGGTCAACTTGGCATCCAGTAGACTTGATTGCAATTTCATCTTTGCCGTTTCTGTCAATGGTACTCCTTAGCATCGACGGTCTCAGCAGGTTGTTGTCTTCCTAATCATTGACTTCCAGCTTCACTTTTGAGCTGATCGGGTGCAGTCTTAAAAACAACCTACTTACATATCCAGATTACCTCAGTCGTACTATCATCAAACGTCTAATTGGTTGATGCTGTCTGTAATCTTATCAACGATGCTTGTTTTCAGCATGTAAGACTGCCTTGCCGGAAGTGCATTCAGTTTGTAAACAATTGACACCTGTTGATTTCTCGCGATTTCCTTGTTAGCATATTCAGCAAAAAGTATTGCAATAAAGCAAAACTTCATTGTCCAATTCTACGTTCTTGCTGCGACGCTGCCGTTCACCCGGAATTCCGTCCACGCCGAGGTTCCATTAGAGTCAAGTGCACTTCCGCCTGCTTCGGTATGTTTAGCTGACGCTATCTGTCGTGGATCTTCGCTCGCTATTTCTCGCCCGTTGGTCAACTTCGCTGAATCATGACCCGTTCGGTCGTTTGTATTGTCTGCAATCCATCTGCTGGGACATTTGGCCATAGCTCACCACAGCGTCCAGATATTTCACAGAGTGTTGGAATAATCGCGTCTCCAACTCGATCACCCATCACAGTTGTTTACAGCTGTTGGTTTCAGAACAAGCCAGTGGCGAACAACCCTTTTTCGATGACTCTAAAGACATGATTTATTGTCGTTCGAACCTTTAACTTCTAAGTTGTTCTGACCTAGATCGCATGCACGTCCAATACAGTCGCACTTACGAAAGGTCGTGTAACTATGTCAGCCCATTTCTCAAGCTGGCTTACCCCTTCCACTGTGTATTCACCATGTCAGCTATTATTCCGGCACACTTGTTGTCCATTATAAATTGTATTATCATGTCTGAGTCCTACTGGGAAACTGTTAGCTCTCCTAGTTCCCCGAATCCAATCTTTGGAGAAAATAACGCTATTGCACCATCTGTTATGGTTTAAACGCAGTTTCAACCCCATGATTGCAGATGACGGATGGCTAGGTTTTTTCCAAGTCAAGGTGTGTATTACCACGGGTTGAGCACGTGTACTGGATATGAATATCTTTTAAACGTTGTCCTCTTTTTATTCTCGTGACAAGCTTTTGGGTTCCATAATACTCTACCAAGGATAAAACAAGTGCGCACTAAGGCGGGGTGACTTCAGAGGATAGAAACACTCAGAGTTCCTATGTTTCATGTGATAACCCATCATAAAAAGGCCTATGGACGACAACTTTTCGCTAGAGTTTGACGTGAAATATTTCAACAGATGCAGAGATTTTTTCGGCATAATTTGAGGGCAAGGCTGCATGAAAATGACAGACTTTGCCACACAACCCTACTCGATTTCAATTGCCTTCGATATATACTCACTCGACAACCAATAGGGCTTCAACGTATCCACCAAGACTAGCCTGCAGCGTTTAGATTTCAGCTAGTTGCAACTGGACCACGAACACTTCAGCACTCTTAGACAAAACTAATAAAGTTATTACGTTACCACAAAAAAATCTACCAGTAGGCTGAAACTGCAACACTAATATGGTTGTGTAGTTTGATGTAAAAGCTTTTGAGTACGTCGAACTGCATAGAAAAGACTGGTAAAAAAAGATGTTAACCAACAAGTAACGACAGTTACATTCGTCAGCTATTTCGGTGATAATTATGGTTGTGAATTATCGGACTGCTAGCATTAATTATCTGACCGTCATCGGGGCAAAGGGCTCGCTGAACTACAGCTAGTAATGAAATAGTTCTGTCATGTCCGGTAACGTGAGAATTTTTTATTTCATGTTTCTATACTTGTCATTGGGTAGACGTTTGTTAAGCGATCATCATAAAACTCCAGCTGTACGCGAAACCTCTACTGATGTCAGAACTGTTGTTTTGAATAGTGGGCGGATGAAAATTCTTCTGATTCGTCCCAGGTATCCACAAAGGTATCGTGCTTCTGCACTCGAGTGTCATATGGCAGACGGGCTAAAGTGACAGAACTCTGTACATCTGTGTATGCATATTCCAGACAAAGGTATTGTCGACAGGATTACCGCTTGTGCAACAATCCTGTAAAAGATATATTAACTTGCAATACTGTTGTCAGTGATCTCCTGCATACACACTTCACGTGTGAAGCTGAACATTCATCCAGAGATTCACTATACAATATTATCTTG
>LOND01000186.1:160328-182364 GCA_014220965.1 Paragonimus kellicotti
CTTGTTGATGATCATGTGGGCATATGTTTCGAGCTCAGTTGATTCAGTTCGTTCCCAAAAGTCACGGCGAAGTTTTCATTTGTCCGGCAGTATCAAGGCATGTTTTCGGGCTTTACTGGGGTCTAACCATTGTGTAGACAGTTCCCTCTTGAGAGGTCCAATTTATTTGTCGTCGCAGTTGAAGATTTCGATTCAAGGTTTGCTTTATATTATTCAAAGTCATTACCGGTGGTCAATATACCGCGTGTCTCAGCTAGTAGTCGAACGTCGTTTCTTGAGACACTGGTTGCAGAAATGCGCATGTAGTAAGGTCACCTTCGACGTCCCAAAATCCTAAACTCCCTGCGACGAGAGTTGCCTTACCAGTACCACCGTGCCTGTTCACATTATCTTGTGAATGTAAATTTACTACAAACCACTAACATCAAAGTTAGTGTGTTGGCGTAGGTATCGCAGTCTTAGTCGTGACTCTATAATGAATCCGCGCCAGCTCTGCTACTATAGGCTACATTCACTAGGATAACAATGTTTTAGCTGTCACCGTTGGGAACGCCGCCCAACCATTCTGACGCTTGTTTGAATTCTGAAGGTCGACTGGAGTTTCCGTCGACATTCGTCCTCTCTGGCGGTTGCCGTGCGGTTGTGCTTGAGGTTCTCTCACGTCCAACTCCCTAGCGCCTTTAACTGTTGCGTTGAAGTCTGCTTGTGAACGGTGAGTAAATCAATAAATAAAGTTTGTTTGCAGATTCACCGTCTTCTCACTACGACTTCCGTTCCGCGTTAACATAAGGCTGGGAAAACCTTGGGCGTACGAACCTAGGAACTAGCATCGCGATATTGGTGAGCCCGTTCCATAAATTATTTTTGCTGCTTTCTATTATTTATTGCATACTTTATACACGCTAGTTTCAACTTTTTCCTCCATCATATTTGTGTATTCATATACATTTTTATAAAGCAGTAAATTTCGCGCTCTAGTTCCGCTAGTTTCTTAGCATTTATATTTGTTCAAATCCTGTGTATATTTAAATGATGCAGTCAGATACCTCAGTATCCAAGTCGGAGCTCGCCGAGGTAGATGCGAAAGAAAACGCCTTGAGTTTTCGCGGTCCCTGATTATGTTCCGGATGACCCAGAGTACTGGCTAGCGCAGCTTGAGCTGCAGTTCCAGTTAGCGCGCATTACTAACCATGGTTGGCGGCATCCGAAACGGATTAGCCTGTCACAGTGACCGAAGCCAGAGGACGCCTGCGCTTCAAACCATCACCCAAGTGGCTTGCGCTGCACCACTTGTGGTTCCACTCACACACCACGTATCCGGTGTAAACCCGAAGGAATAAGACCAGTAGGTGTGTGAGTGAGGCCTTTGTGTCCAGCCGGCCAATGCTGGTTAGCCAATTGAATGGCTAGCAGGAAAAGGAAACCCTTATCTCTCGGAAAATAAACAGAGAGAGACTACAATGACAAGATCTAAACTGAGAAGAAAGATATGTAAAATGTAATACAAGAAGCATTTCAGTATACGAATGTGTTCCTGCATTCCATAGAGGATAAGAATGAAGAAACAGGATTCAGAGTGGACTACGAAAAGAACAGGCAAACCATTCATCATACAATACACCAACAAAGCTGAAGATAAGAATGGGTAGAAGACCGCAGACACCCAGGTTTCTGAAAGGAGAAGCGGATTAGTAGCCAAACGACCATATTCTTGGTCGATGCAATCAGTAACAGAGATGCTGACAGATATACTGTCATGACCTACCTCAGCCTATCGTACTCGTCGTCTCTTCGCCGACGGTGCACTATGAGTACGCTGGTGACCTACTAATCCGAGGCGGCCAGCGCATTCACGGCCGCACACATCGCAACGCCATATAGTCATGTCACCACGACCTATGGCACCGATGGTTCCTTTGCGTACCGCGCGCTTCCGTTCTCGGCCGCGTAATAACTGCTCGTTGAACTCGCGGACGTTCGTCCGAATCGTATTCCTCCAGACCGTCCGGTTCAACGCTAAGTCTTCCCAACATCTGAAATCAATTTTACAACGTGAAAGACTCACCTGCACAGCATCCTGGTATCTCCGCTTTTGACCACCAGGATTTTATATGTGATATTGCCGCAGTTGACATTGGTCACACTAGACGACATGATACTTAGCGTTTTGACATCAGCATCAACACAACCTGACATGCTTGATTACTTAAAACATCCGTGCTTTTTTGTCATTGCATGAAACGTCTCAGTCTGCCTAATTATTTTACTGGACTGTCTGATGTCCCCTACACCAAATAATTCGGTGTATCCCTTTGTATCCTCCTAATCAATATTTAATGTCTGGTATTAAACTTACATTTAAAAAGATTAGCAGTAGAAACCAAGCACAGTTTGTTTGTTTTTGTTGAGTAACCGCGGTGAATTTTTTCCGAACAATCACAAAGTTGTGTCATTTGCTTTGTTTCAATTCAATGCTATTCACGCATAAGTACTCCGTTTCACGTCCTTACCTATCCATCCCTACTAGTTATGACTGTCCAACGTAGTTTATCAAAGTAACCAAAAACGTTTCCACATGTTTTCAAAACATTCACCTCTCATTATTCGTGGATTTAGAAGTAATTTAGAACCATTTCGACCTGAAATGTCATCATTACCTTCAAATTTTTCTTAGCTGGTATACTTATTATCAGCTGTTTTAAGGTCAACTTCACTACACGTTTGGGTGTCAGGACGTTCTAAAACGTCTGATGTTCCTTTCGATACTTCCAGTGGACAAATTTTAAACAGATTCCTTCTCCAGGTCTCAACACCCACTTGCTGATGCACTCTCAATTTAACTTGCAACAAAATTCATGCATTTATTTATCAGTGAGGTCATGCCAGCCTATTGTATTATGGCGTACACCAGTATGGAACTCGAGTGAGAAAGATCCGCTTACCCTCCGAAATACAATTGTCTAATTTCTAATCATGTTACACACTGCCACATGTTGCATACAGTGTGCTATGAAAATGACTGGCCATTATGCCGGCACCTCCGGTTATACTACCGAAGGGCGAAAGCCGCCAGTTAGACCTTGAAGTTACGGATCTAGAATGCGCCATCATTCTAGGGAGCAGGATGATAATCAGCTTGCTTGTTACAAGAGACTTCAACCCCAAAACCCTACCATTCTTTTATAGTGTGAAACGCACGGAACATCGTGGCTGTATAGTTTCCTGGACACTACTTTCTATAAACCGAACACCACTCAAAGCTCATCACAGTTGTCGCATTCAGATAAATGTTATCTATCCTGAGTGACGTACAATTTAGGCAGACCAACTTGTTAACTTTCCATCAACAGTCAATATTCTATTCTTAGGTCTGATTGGCTGAAAATGTTTGTGATCTTGTTTGCAACTGGTTAGGCTGTCTTTCCAAAAAAGCTTTCGGTTTTTAATCGGTAATTTCTTCACTCTGTTCTTTCTAAGTGGCTTCGTAGCTCAGCTGGCAGAGCATCTTGCCGCGTTTGAGGATGTTGTTTCTGTTGCTGGTTCAAATCCAGCCGAAGTTCAAATTTTTCGCAATTGGTTCTCTTCTATATCTCAATTGTATTACATCTGGACGATTTTCCTGCTCAACCTACACCGTCTTATCTTGCAATAGGTACCTTCATCAAATCGTAGGAACAAGCTCATTCTTGGTACCTACTACGAACTATCCTTAAACATAAAGGGTCTACATAATCTAATAGCTAACAGAAGACAAAGTAATATGTAAAACAAATTGAGTAGGTGTTAAAATGCTTCCAAAATATTTCAGTTACAATTGTTTAGATGGTGAAATTTAGCTCGTCGCTTCTCACACCTGCCATATAAATCGATGGAAACGCCTGTGAATTCCGAAAATACTCCGAACTTCAAGCCTTCCACAGTCATTTAGATGAAATCCCAGATATCCTTCTGCCAGAGTGTATGGTTTTTAAATTATCTCTGAATTCATCATAACTCACAAATGTTAACAGATTTAATATCCAAGTTGGCCTATTTGTCAGCTAACAGCAACCTTAAAATGTGTAAATTTTTTAAGCATCGCCGTGATGGTCGGTATTTTTCAAATGTGCTTGAACTAACGTTTAACTGTTTTGTGATGTTCTGATATAAATTTCTCGTCAATCTGTTCTAGTGTGTAACACTACATTGCCACTCCATGAACCGTATAATTTTCTAAGCAAAAATTTTTCATATTTTTCAATGGTCACTAATGTCCTTGATCATAAAGGTACCGCCTATTCGTAAGGGGTGAAGCCTTCATTTTTTTGAGAAAAGCACTCCAGTAGACTTCTTGTAATTTCATCATTTGCCTGTTCTCTCATGGTACTGCTTAGCATCGACGGTCTCAGCCAGGCTGTTGTCTTCCTCATCACTGACTCCAGCTTCACTTATGAGCTGATCGGGTGCAGTCTTAAAAACAACCTACTTACGTATACAGATTACCTTAGTCGTACTATCATCAAACGTCTAATTGGTTGATGCTGTCTGTAATCTTATCAACGATGCTTGTTTTCAGCATGTAAGACTGCCTTGCCGGAAGTGCATTCAGTTTGTAAACAATTACACTCCTGTAGATTCCTTGTGATTCCCTTGTTTGCATATTCAGCAAAAAGTATTGCAATAAAGCAAAACCTTCATTGTCCAATTCGTACGTTCTTTCGCTGGGGTTACCAGTTAGAAGTCAAGTGCACTTCTGCCTGCTTCGGTATGTTTAGTTGACGCTATCAGTCATGGATCTTCGCTCGCTATTTCTCGCCCGTTGGTCAACTTCGCTGAATCATGACCCGTTCGGTCGTTTGTATTGTCTGCAATCCATCTGCTGGGACATTTGGCCATAGCTCACCACAGCGTCCAGATATTTCACAGAGTGTTGGAATGAATCGCGTCTCCAACTCGATCACCCATCACAGTTGTTTACAGCTGTTGGTTTCAGAACAAGCCAGTGGCGAACAACCCTTTTTCGATGACTCTAAAGACATGATTTATGTTCGTTCGAAAACCTTCTAACTCTTCAAGTTTTCTGACCTGGACTGATCGCCATGACCGTCCCGATAGTACAGTGCGCCACTTACGAAAAGGTCGTGTAAATTATCAGCCCATTTCTCAAAGGCTTACCACACTCACACTCACTGTGTATTCACCATGTCAGTTGTTATTCCGGTACACTTGTTGTCCATTATAAATTGTATTATCATGTCTGAGTCCTACTGGGAAACTGTTAGCTCTCCTAGTTCCCCGAATCCAACCTTTAGAGAAATAACACATCACGAAACTCTGTTATGTATTAAACGCAGTTTCAACACACCCATGCATCATGACGGATGCTAGGTTTTTTCCAAGTCAGTTGTAGCATGTGATTCGAACCCTCACCGGTACGTGGATAATCATCTTTTAATTTCCTTTTTATTCGCACGTGAACTTTGGGTTCCATAATACTCCATCAAGGATAAAACAAGTGCGCACTAAGGCGGGGTGACTTCAGAGGATAGAAACACTCAGAGTTCCTATGTTTCATGTGTAATTAATAAATAGGCCCTATGGACACATACTTTTCGCTAGAATTTGACCGGGAAAAATTTCAACAGGTGGCAAGATTTTCGCAATAATTTGAGCGGCGAATCATGAAAATGACAGAATTTTTTGCCACACAACCCACTCGATTTCAATGCACCATTAAACTTTCACTCGACAACACAATATAGGGCTCAACGTATCCACCAAGACTAGCCTGCAGCGTCTTAGATTCAGTAGTTGTCAACGTGCCGACGAACACTCAGCACCGTAGACAAACTAATAAAGTTATACGTTAGCCACAAACAAAATAAACAAAAACCAGTCAGCACCCACAAAACTGCCAACACTAATATGGTGTGGTTTGATGTAACAGCTTTTGAGTATGTCGAAACTGCGATAGAAAAAGCTGGCTGAACCAAAAGATGTTGACCCACATTCAATAACGACAGTTACATTGTCAGCCTATTTCGCGTGATAATTATGAGGTTGTGAATCATTGGACGCTACGCGATATTATTAGAGTTGACGTCATCGGGGGCAAGGGCTCACTGCTGAACTACAGCTAGTAATGAAATAGTTCTGTCATGTCCGGTAACGTGAGAATTTTTTATTTCATGTTTCTATACTTGTCATTGGGTAGACGTTTGTTAAGCGATCATCATAAAACTCCAGCTGTACGCGAAACCTCTACTGATGTCAGAACTGTTGTTTTGAATAGTGGGCGGATGAAAATTCTTCTGATTCGTCCCAGGTATCCACAAAGGTATCGTGCTTCTGCACTCGAGTGTCATATGGCAGACGGGCTAAAGTGACAGAACTCTGTACATCTGTGTATGCATATTCCAGACAAAGGTATTGTCGACAGGATTACCGCTTGTGCAACAATCCTGTAAAAGATATATTAACTTGCAATACTGTTGTCAGTGATCTCCTGCATACACACTTCACGTGTGAAGCTGAACATTCATCCAGAGATTCACTATACAATATTATCTTGCATCCTTATATGTGATATTGCCGCAGTTGACATTGGTCACACTAGACGACATGATATTTAGCGTTTTGACATCAGCATCAACACAACCTGACATGCTTGATTACTTAAAACATCCGTGCTTTTTTGTCATTGCATGAAACGTCTCAGTCTGCTAATTATTTTACTGGACTGTCTGATGTCCCCTACACCAAATAATTCGGT
This sequence comes from Paragonimus kellicotti, assembly GCA_014220965.1. Taxonomy (NCBI): domain Eukaryota; kingdom Metazoa; phylum Platyhelminthes; class Trematoda; order Plagiorchiida; family Troglotrematidae; genus Paragonimus; species Paragonimus kellicotti. The sequence goes on from LOND01000186.1 coordinate 167,080, forward strand.
GTATCCCTTTGTATCCCCTAATCAATATTTAATGTCTGGTATTAAACTTACATTTAAAAAGATTAGCAGTAGAAACCAAGCACAGTTTGTTTGTTTTTGTTGAGTAACCGCGGTGAATTTTTTCCGAACAATCACAAAGTATATTGTCATTTGCTTCTTTCAAGTCAATGCTATTCACGCATAAATACTCTGTTTCACGTCCATACCTATACTTCCCTACTAGTTATGACTGTCCAACGTAGTTTATCAAAGTAATCAAAAACGTTTCAGACAAATTTTCAAAACATTCACCTCTTATTATTCGTGGATTTAGAAGTAATTTAGAACCATTTCGACCTGAAATGTCATCATTACCTTCAAATTTTTCTTAGCTGGTATACTTATTATCAGCTGTTTAAGGTCAACTTCACTACACGTTTGGGTGTCAGGACGTTCTAAAACGTCTGATGTTCCTTTCGATACTTCCAGTGGACAAATTTTAAACAGATTCCTTCTCCAGGTCTCAACACCCACTTGCTGATGCACTCTCAATTTAACTTGCAACAAAATTCATGCATTTATTTATCAGTGAGGTCATGTCCAGCCTTATTGTGTTATGGCGTACACCAGTATGGAACTCGAGTGAGAAAGATCCGCTTACCCTCCGAAATACAATTGTCTAATTTCTAATGATGTTACACACTGCTACATATTGCATACAGTGTGCTATGAAAATGACTGGCCATTATGCCGGCACCTCCGGTTATACTACCGAAGGGCGAAAGCCGCCAGTTAGACCTTGAAGTTACGGATCTAGAATGCGCCATCATTCTAGGGAGCAGGATGATAATCAGCTTGCTTGTTACAAGAGACTTCAACCCCAAAACCCTACCATTCTGTTATAGTGTGAAACGCACGGAACATCGCGGCTGTATAGTTTCCTGGACACTACTTTCTATAAACCGAACACCACTCAAAGCTCATCACAGTTGTCGCATTCAGATAAATGTTATCTATCCTGAGTGACGTACAATTTAGGCAGACCAACTTGTTAACTTTCCATCAACAGTCAATATTCTATTCTTAGGTCTGATTGGCTGAAAATGTTTGTGATCTTGTTTGCAACTGGTTAGGCTGTCTTTCCAAAAAAGCTTTCGGTTTTTAATCGGTAATTTCTTCACTCTGTTCTTTCTAAGCACTGTCTGTCCTCGCTAATCTCATAACAGATCAGAGTCATAGTTTTTTTTAGCCAGTCATTTTCGAGTTACTATGTCTGTTAGTCTCCCGACCGTTGGTTTTGAATTAACTCTCAAATACCTGCTGTACACCACTGAACCATATCTGCGTCCGCCAAAATGGGCGATGTGTTTTCTCTCCCTCCCATCGTCCAAGTGTGTTCCGGCTAACGTTATCCGCTAGAGGTTGTCAACTCTACTTGATTAGAAAGCCCCTTAGTCACTGAACAGTGTTGAGACTTCAGTGCGGTGACTTTCTTCCGTCTGTCCTAACAGGCTAATATACTTCATTTAGTTGATACCGTTATGAAGATTTGTAACAAATGAAAAGAAACCATTTTGGTCATCTGAAGCTGGCATGCAGTTAACACAAATGATGTCGGGCACATTAAAACAGGAAAGTTACGGAGTGTGTCATTATAACACAGTGTTCGACAGTTGGGAATGGCGTACAAATGTCATTTGCTTACACTACCGCACTCTATTGATCTGATTACTGACTGCACCTCCCACAGCCAGACTCAGTTTGGCGCACACGTGACCACAGACCAGTTACTCCATGCACACGATTTGAGACCATGACTAATACTATTCCGCCACGTGCGTGGGTGTTCGCCATCGGAATAGGTTGTGAAATAAGAGGCTAACCTGAAAATTGTGAGTTAATCAACAGTTGTGGAAGTACTCAAGCAGCAGTATCCTGTCAGTGTTAAACAGTGCTGTTAAAAGAGGATTACTGACTAAAACGAACCTAGTGCTAGGCACATCACAGTGATTAAAATAGTTTCACTGTCATAATGGTGTTAGAATGGACTTTTTGCTGATAAAATCTGATTCACAGAAGCATTTATCACTGTTTGTCACTGGTTGTACATCCATTCGAGAGAAATTTCAGGTTTTCATTTTGTATGAATTCAAATGGAATGTGCAACATGTGCAGCTGACTCACAAACGTTACGAACCGGAGGATAAAGTACAAAATTGCGAAGCTACGTATACGGTTGCGCTCTGTTGCGACAGCTGAGTAATTACACAACGTAACGAAGTCTGCCGATCTCTTTGTTTTAAACAAAGGGAATTTGAGCAGAATCGGTACAATGTTTTCCACAGATATTTATTTATCCTCTCATTTTCATCAAAATAGATGTTTGGAATTTTTCAATCAATCCTTGTTTTGTTAACTAAGTCATTCAGTAACCCACTATGACTGTTCAACGGTGGCTCATGGAGTAAGTAACAGGAACAGTTTTCAACTGTCTCAGTAAAGTTGGAAATTTCAGTCTCGCTATGATATTTCGAACTGAGGGTATTTAGCTGTACTTAACTGGATAGTAACCGCCTTTCATCAAGACAGTCGTACATCTTGAACAGTGCTTATAACCTATTATGGCTGAATGCGTAGATGTGATGTTCCTACCACGCATGGTTCGAGATCAGTGACGTCAAAGAAGACACAAGTTCGATGACCGGGACAGGAATCAGCACGGATGACCAGCACACGCAGGAATGATACCCGAATACAGTACTCTTGTTTCAGCCAGACTATTAAAAAAACACAAGAATGTGGAAGTGGTGAACAAACGTGAACGATACTCAGCTTGTAACATGACATTATGGTTAAATTTGGAGAATTTTTGACATTGGGATTCCTTTCGGCTGCTCAAACCACAACTGTTGCAAAGTTCTAGGAGTTTCTGAGATTAAAAATATAACTTTCCGGCAAATTTTCTTTTAGAGTTTATTCTAATCGAGTTGTACGCTTTTTGTGCGCAAGGACAATACCTACTAAATACAGTGTCGTTTAGAGATGTCCGGCTGTTTTACATTCAACAAGTATGAAGGTGGTAAGCTTCGAACGGCCAATGACTACTTTCCACTAATTTAAATCATTGCAAATAAATAAAATCGATTAAATAACGGGAAAAGCAGTGCTGTCCATAAAGTAGTGAAAGTTTGTAAAATCAGTATCGATCACCTCCACAACTCGCATATCAGTTGTTCATCAACCATTCGGGCATAGAACTTCGTAAACATTGAAATCCAACCCAGATGAAAGATCTCATTTTGTCATTTCTCGTGAATTTTCTTAAGTGGATCACTCCAAGCTTACGGTCCGTCAAAAAATAGTCCACGCTGATAATGACACGCAACCACTCGAGCAAGTAAGAGAACTCCCAAATTGAAATCAGGTGAATGACCACAGACGAGCAAGTGCTTTCTGATCAGTAAATTAGGCTCTCACATATGTGGATAAGTTGACACGGTGGTGCTCTGATGCAGTAGATAAAACTTAAGCCACGCGGAGATATGTTCCATTGTACGAGTTGTTATTTCTACTCACAACCATCTACCTAACTTCTTTCACCGCGTGATAGTGAAACATGCCCCCGCATGTCTCAGTACGACAATTCAGAATAGAGTTGAAAGGGTAGATCATGGTGCTCCATGATCGTTCCTAAGCAGCCGTGTCTTCGACTCACTGAATGAGTTGTGTTAATTTGAGGGTGTACGTCGTATCACTAACTGTGATATAGTAACAAATATAATTGTATGAAGTTACTGCGGATATTGAACGTAAAAGATGGAATGGTTTCTCATTACTTGATATCAGTTGTCCTGTTGGAATAACTTTCGGACAGTCTGGATTACACTGGATATACAAGCTAGCTAACGTTAAACAACTTGATTCAATAACCTAGATTTTAAACAAATAGAACAACGTTTTTGCTAGCGGTGTCAAGTTGGAGGCTTGTGTGGATACATACGTTATTGGTAGAGTGTTCTCGGTTGTCTTATTTTGTCGTATCGTTAATAGCGACTGCTGCGAACTCGTTTTTGCTCTTGACTATTTGATCCCGACATTCAAACTAAATGTTGGTGTTACTCAAAAAAACGCCAACTAACACTGTTCAGTTTTTAATGAATGTACAACTGTGATGCATTATCTGTGCGAACTGAGCATTGGAAACCACTCCGTCAAATTTATTGTCCAAGATTTCACCTCTGATAAGAACTGCGAAAAGAGAAATTGTACTTTATGTGACGCACTAACGATAACCAATAGCTGAATGTGAAGTGGCATGTTCAACCTCTGAAGTGAGTGTGCCGTTCGCATTAGTAATAAAGAAGACAGCAACATGCACCTTCAGATTCTGGTATACTTTCCGCTACCGTTTATTTCCAATCTCGACAAGGATCTGTACCCTCTGGCTGAATAAAGTCCCCGTTAGTAAAGATGGATGTAGCTTCTTCTCCCAGAAGATTAAGGCTGTGATCTAGCTAATTTTTAGTCACGATCTCAACTTAGAAAATCTTTGGGGTCCACTGACTTTTTAAGTGTGCAGTCATGTTAAGATGTACAGCCGGACGAAAGAATTGTCGGTTGTCTTGACACGTCTATAGAGGGACTTGAGTCCCAGCGTATAACGGTTTCTCGTTAGATGTACACACAACTGGTGAGCTGAACCACTGAAATCACTTCGTATTAATTTACTGGAGAATTGAGGCGTGCACGATTTTGTCGCCGTTATTTTTTCACATTTTCGTCTGAATTTCAGTTTCGACGATGACAAAAAATGCATACTAAAACCGACTGGAAAGTCTATGATAATGCGACGGCTACGATCAATTGTGGGTTATGTTCAATTTGAGATGTACTAAAACCAGTAATTTTTACTCAACGAATTAGGTGTTTACGATTTAGTGTGTTGTATGTGCGTCAAGGCCATCTGTGTGCCCCACACTCGTGATGAGACTCAAGCTGCGTTCTGATTGGTCGCGCCTTCAACGACCGATTCATTCGTCCACACACATAAGCATGACGTTTGGCAGTGCATAAGAACTCTGCTGGTCCTATTGTAATCTGGTTATTTTCTGACATGTTGACCAAAGATTTCTAGCTGTAATGATAGCTTTTAAAATGTTACGTCCTCCTAATAAGTTCATGCGAAGAACTTGGCGGACGTAGGTTTTGAGACGACAGTCATTTTGTTCGTGCTCACCGACCATCTAACATGCAAACTAACAATGTTCTTCAGTTAGTCTAAATGAAGCAAAACAAATTCCATGAGAGCATGAGTGATCCCTTGTTCGGTTTAATGAATTCCAATGAAAACGGTTTTGGATAACGTTTCGAAATATCTAGCAAAGTCACGGGATCGATATCGTGATTCTTACTGAGAGGTATAAGACGACTGTGAAGTTTCGTCCACGTCTGCGTTCCTGTAGATAAAAATTTCACTCGTATCCTAATTACTTCGCTGTTTTTCATCACTTCGGTGCGTACTTACCTTTGGTTTTCAGTACCACGTCCACCCTCTTTGTCCTCCTAATCCGAACTCTGTATTCATTTTGTCAATCAGATCCATCTACAGGGCATTATTTAGACACTGAGTTTCCTTCGTCCACTTAGCTAGCACATTAAGAAAACATGCATTCCGGAACGTTATTGACACGGTTTAATTTCGTCAGCTGTCTAGCATAACACCAGTCTGAACTGAGGACTAAGCGATTTGATGGGACTGATGAAACTGGAAAGGCGGATGACACGTTACTATTCTTTGCAAACACACAATATCAGTTCTTGTTTTCATCAATAGGACTTCACTGATCACCGAGTTAAGAGTAGAATTTCATCAATGGCTAATATGTGGCTGGCTGCCGGCGACAATAGGTTTATTGTTTGCCTTTCTGTTTTGACGACTTTTCGCATCATTGAAGGTACTAGTCGTGGGAAGAGGTATCCGATCGATCGCTGCGATAGATACCGCACCGTCAGAAGCTAGTTGATCGTTTGTCAATCGTCCGGACCACCAAACAGAAGTCACTAACCTGCATGTTTGCGAATTAACTTAGTACTCATGTCGTGAGCACGTTTAAGCTAATTACTACTCTAAAAGGTAATCCACATTTGATCTCCTAGCTCAACATATGTTCACTGGTGTAATGTATACATCATTCGCAAATGATAACAGCTTCCACCTTCACACAGACTTTACAGCAAACGCTTTTAAACGGAAACATTGAATTCGAGCTCCGATCTCAATGGAGTTCGTTCGCAGCACGTGTCCTGACAACGACCGGGTTTGAATAATGACCCGCGTTCTTATGAAACACCCACACCTCCGTCCTACCATTAAACACGAAAGAAGTATGTTTGAACGCCCAGCAACGTTTTTAGTTGACACCTGATCGCCTCGAGAGGAGAATACGTATCCTGTTAACTCCAGTACATTAACCTTTTGGGCTGGTCGATAAATTTGACAGCCTATCGGAGCGGTTCAAATTAAAATTTACTGCAAGCACGTCCAGTGCTAATATCGTCCGGCCAGAATGACTAGAATGCATCCCGACCACAGGTGCCATTTCATGAGATCAGTCAAGTTGGCTCGCAGCACAGAATGTTTACTTCGGTCTACACAATCATCTGACATTAAATCCGTAGATCAACTTGACGGGGCGTCCCTCAGGACTAGGGTGAGGCGGACCCATGTGTCAGAACAGTGCTTGCAATAATCTGATATAAGGTAGAACGAGATCATACCGTGGGTTCATCAGCAACACGCACAGAAGCGTCAATGCAAGTCCCCACCATAGATTAGTCAACTAGATGTTAACATGCGGCAACACTGTTCTTCCCATGCCAGATTTGTACTGGCTGCGAGATTTATAAATTTTCGACCATGTATATTGCTTACGGGTGGTATTCAGTTAGATGAGGCTCTGAGTGACACGTAGGCCCGGATGGAGACCGATCAGCTGGACGACCGCCGGTATTCAAATGCCACCAAGACGACCGATACCGCGAAACGACTATCCGCGAATAGAACTGCAGCGAGCTGTACTTCCATGCGTGGATCTCGCCGACTAAACAGCCCTGTTCAGTTTCGTTCAACAGTTTGTAATGTATGTCGCGCGTGCCTACCATTCAGCTAAGTAGATGGAATTCCACACTGCTCGCTCGTTTCTTGAGTTCCTACCCCTTCTGGTTCACACCAGGTACCAGACGTGGATGAAACCACAGATAGTGCAGTGTAAGTCACACGACATGTATCCTGATGCTCTTTAGCTTCGGTTAATGCAATAGGTCAATCAGGACACGGAAGCCGCCAATCATAAGACATTCACTACGTCTAAACGATAATTACTGTGCAGTAGACAAACATTCCGTGTAGTGTTTGGAGGGAAACTCAGATGCCATACTGGTATAATTTATAGCTAGCTTAAGTTAAAATGGCTCCGTCTAGCGAGTACTAGCCGTTCACGGTCGATGAGTACGCACGCACAGAACACTCCAAGAAGTGTATTCCAGCTCATTCCTATCAACCGTCAGGAATAAACGACTACCGCTTAGTTTGGACAACCAGACATATTGGTGGCTGACTTGTAGTGAGACTACTGATGTTTCAAAACTCACATGTATTCGACAGTGAATTTCGACTTAAGTCAACCTACGTAACAGAAACCACACACCAAGTTCACTAACGCTGTTTGAAGCAACACTACACTTTAACTCTCGCGTTCAATATATCCAACTGTTTGACAGGAAGTTTACAAATGATTCAGTGCGCAACTGTTCAGTTTTCACACTCGTAGACGAACGCCAGACAAAGGTTCCGAAGATAATAACATACACAGCAGGTTAAAGAGTGACCGGGACTAAAAGAAATGAGGAGCAAAATTTCAAATTAGCAAAACGAAGATAACCGAATCGAATATCTTTAGGACGACCTACAACTGGTAAGATGAAACGAGCACGTCAACAATGGCTTACAGCACTCTCAAAGCATACAACACATTGACCAGCCATTTCCCTGTCAGCATTCATCATACAGAGAACAGGAAATGGACTACCCGATTAAAAATACGGCTCGCAGTTGCGATAAAATGAAGGCGCCAGCTGGGCCTGAACATTAGTGTGGGAACTAAATCAATCTGTCTGCAGTCCACCTATGTGACCCTTTGTCGATCTGACACTCGCGCTTTCAATTTTGGGCCGCACCCGTGAGTCCTATGACTTGGGTTGCCTTCGGTCATGGCGGTAGCCTACGACGTAACAGATCAATAAACCAGCGCAACGTCGTGAGGAATGAAAACAGAATAGTATCATTTAGGCCGAGAATATTACGGATTCAGGACTACCAATGACGGCAGCATGCAATCACGACTGAAAGCCTCTGATCATAGGTGAGGATTCTCCAAGCCCCCAGCTTTACAAAGCAGGACGGTCAGAACTTTCACACCTTGTGACCATATCGTCCTCTGATCGTTTATTGGCTTCTTCCGACCAGGTGGCAGTCACACTTAATGCGACAGGGATTCCATCGATATCTGTAATACATGATTCCACCAAAGTGGACTGAGCATTTAACTTACTTCGGTTAGTGGTGGGAATTCTGGAGCTCTCAAATTTTTGTCGATGGACTGCCATATAGCTCACATTAGCTCATTTAATACAGACCAACTGGCGTAGACAAGCGGTCGAATATAGCGAGCTTGCACGCACCTTTCACACAAACGAACCACCTCTATGATCCATAGATCAAAAGTGAATGAACAATTCACTTACGAGCCACTCTTAATTAACCATCGGACGTCCTTGCAATGCTGAAGTGACGAATGAACTACGACACACACCCTAAAATCGGCTACCCGAATACTTCTTCATCTCATTAAGCGCGTCAGCATCAAGACAAGTTGGCTCCGGACGACCAACACACGATCCTTAGGTTCGATATTTAACGAAAGCCCGTACTGCAATCTCCTGAGAACAGCATGTCCTACGGGGCAAGTGAACTAGAATCTCGTGCGTTTGTCAGTATCTCTTTACGTGCAACATTCTACCTTGTTTAAAGTGAATGTCTCGGATTCAGGGTATTGAAAACATTTTGGGAATTTTACGCAGGAGTAAAAATCCACCTGCAAGAGGAACACGAATTAGCGCACAAAGGCCGACCAGCTGCATCGGACGTACCGTGTCACACGGCCATTTACGCCATATATTCGATCCTGTACTGCCGAGCTGCACATGAATGAGTGTTGAATGTTCCAAAAAATTAACCACTCACTTCCACTTGCACAGCGGAAAGGTATGCCAATACGTCCGCAATCAAACACTGGAGGTGTAACATCTTAAGTGGTAACGATCAGTCTGGCCTGTCCGGTCGCGTTCTACGTCTCGCAAATACCGTGTTTGCCTGCTTGGGCGAGCACCAGGGATGCAATATTTAGTCGCAAACATTCCCAAGTAAATCACTGGCGTCGGGAGTTGAACTGTTTTAAAGTTGGCGCGCATACACACGCATAAGACCGGAACCCGAAAGTGTCAGATAGGATCAACGTAACGCGTGTCAAAGGATACAGGTGAAAACCAAATGCATCTCTTTCGTGAACAACAATAATCAGTTCGGACGTATTCAAACCTGAATTCCTTCCAATCGATTGCAACTGTGGTGATCATATAACATCTTGAACCCAATGCAAATTCACACAAACTATTCGAAGCGTACAATAAGCGTTTTCACAATTAAGCAACCTAAGTTAGTAAAACAACTCAGGTAATTTAAAAAAAAACAACCGGATCCCATAGCGATAAACCTTAGATCGGCAGTCCGCATCTGTTCCACATGAAGCCATATTGTAGCGAAAAGGCGTCCAATAAAGCAATCTTTATTGTCCAACACGCTACGCATGCGCTCGCGTTTATGAGTCATCATCCAGTCCACAACACGTCCAGGTTTCCGCTCACGCGTCGTGTGCACTTCTGCCCGGTTTACGTGTGATCGGCGCCTTCTACCGGGGGGTTTTCCGCCTGCCACTCCTCGCCCGTTAGTCCGATCTTGTTGAGCGATAGCTCGTCCGGTCGCTCGTGTTGTCCGCAATCTATCCACTTTTGACCGTATTCCGCGACCGTGTCGAGATATTCCCTTGAGTGTTGGAATAACGGCGCCCCCGATCAGGTCATCCGTCTTATTTTGCCTGCCGTGCCTCGCCCGTTGGTCCGATCCAGTCGAGCGATGACTCATCCGGTCGCCCACGTTGTCCCCGATCTGCTCGCTGTGGGCTTTTGGACGGACCTCCCTTCCGCGTTGAGGTATTCCGCCAAGTGTTGGAATACTCTCACCTCCGGCTTGATAATCCACCACAATGGGTGTTGCCGCTCGCCCGTATGTATTACCGAGGCTTTGTCGCGAATGATCGCAGTCATCCGAAACCCCTATTTTAGAAGAACACTGGCTGTATGCCGCACGTAATTGTTTCATGTGTATAATGGTAACCAACCCGTCCAGCTACACATTATGTCAAGTATTCGAAAGATAACCGAACGCCATTTATTTCCCTAGGCGTTCGTTCAACACTCCAGGGTCGAATAACTTAAGCCCTAAGTTCAGGGATCGACTGAGCCGAGTCGCCTAGTGCCCACTTTGCAATGAATTTGCCTCCATTTTTGAGTAGTGTAAACGAACAGACTTGAGAATTTGTTTCAAACAGCTATACCCAAACGAGTCATTATGAGAAAATTGCCCTGTGAATGGAAAGTGATAAGTGACGATGAAATGTCATAAAGAACGGATGTATGTCGGGGGGATGGATAAAGAAACGCTTATCGTACATGCAGTTTACACAACATGCAAGCGGAAATCAGTTTCGCAGAGGGACGCAACACACGTCTGTCCGTTGACATAAGACCATCTCAATTTGAAATCCTAACATTATCGGGTACGTTTTAAGTGGGAATCAGATGGTCGGAAGCTGGAAAAAACGCTATGGGGTTAAGATCGTTGCCACAACAGAAAACAGTGAAATAGCTGCATGAGTGGTTTAAAGCGAAGATCACACAAACATACAAATTTGAGAATAGTGTTGACAGTCCAGGCTTCTGAATTGTCACTGATGTGAAGACAAAACAAAAAAGAACCGGTCATTGATGATGAATCAGAAATCAGGCCACGGTAAAAGCAAGTTTAAATCCCAAGCCGAAGTATTATTGCGAACGGCAGAAAAGGGACTAGTTTGGTTGAGATACAAGGAAAAACCCTAGATCCTCCGGAGGGCAACGAAACATGCTTGCAAATGACTAAACCGGGGATAGGAGGACGCATAGAGACAGGCAGAAAGCAAAAGCGCAAGCCTGGAACAACAACAACGACAACATTTTGAGAAATGAACAGTAGCAGTGGTGAATAATCTGTACATTACAGGAAAGCACAAATTCTGGTCTAAAAACGCGCAACGACTATGCGTTTCCGTGTTGGGTTGATAGATGCACAAAACAAATCGTGGACAGCGCACCTTCTCTCAGTTAGACCTGACGTCACAACAGCCATCGAGCAAAACAACGGTCAAATAGAGATCACAGAAGTACAGGTTTTGAGGATATTCATAAACCCGACAATCGCCCCGAATAAGCTGCAAATCGTACAACAAAATTGACGGAAGACCTCACCAGGCAGTATAACCGGTTAGCGGTAATTCGACATTGTCAGGCAAATGTCCAAATGGATTAGGTTAGAGCACAACACCAGTCATTGGGACAAAACTGTCGCACAGGGATGGCGCAGTGATTGGACGTGAAGCACGTTAGCTAGTGCTGGTGGTAGAAATAGAGGATGGGAGAGATTGGTGGTTGCAATACGAATACCAGTAGATGTCTGATGGGACAGAACGTCCCCGTGCGAATGGATATCATCGAGAACTGCAGTTGTTGCTCAGCCAAGTAAGACCATCATGCAATCCATCGCCACTGGTCGCAATTGAAGGCTGAATGTACCATAACTGACGTTGTCGCAACTTTGTGAGGCAAAGACGATCACCAATTTCGTTAGATCGCATCACTGCACGTAGAAGAACAAAAAAGACAGGTGAACGCTAGGATACCAGTCGTAATACACTGAAAAGTCAGAAGTCAGCTGGCGAAGAAAGGAATCTTAGACAGATTTTGATTAGGGGAAGCTGTTGAAAAAGGTGTAGTAGCAAACGTATGAGATAAAGAATGAAAAGAGAGGATTATTGAGTCAATTAAACCTCCTTGTCCGTGAACACATTATGACTGTTTCTTCAGAGTGACTGTTTTTAAGGGCTGCATTACGGAGGCTATTTAGAATGGAGTCGCGTGTCAGGACCCTCTGATCACTCATGTTGTTGACTGGGAGAGCCATCCGATGTGCCAACTTGTCCTAGTCAATGGTGCGCCTGTAACAACTCTTTAATCAATCTTATAGTATACGAGACAATTTGGGAATCCTCCGGAACGCAACGAGGGGTGGTTCTAGATAGAATATCATCTGGACATGCTCGAGAAAAAGTGCGTACATACTTTGAATGTCGGTTGATCGTTGCACATCTTTGTTCACCACGCATGCATATATATGAACGCGGTCATAATGTGTACAATCCGCAGATCGGCTGCTGCATTGTAACTTGGAAACCAGCATAGACCGTTTTCCGCATTCACAAACTGCCTCGATTATAACACGTCCTACTTACACCACATCGTTTTCTGCTTAGTTATACCGGGTAAGGCTGGAAGCGATATTCTGATGAAAAATAGCTTCAGTAGGTCGCTGCCGACGTTCTGGTTAAGATTTGAAGGATCACAGGCACCCTTACCTGTCAACGCTTTAGAACATAGTGACAATTCGTAAACAATGACGCGCTTGGTGTAGGACATTGTGTTCCTAAACTGGTTTTTCATCTATACTTTGTAGTTCTTGCAGTGCTTCGAGCTAGGCAGTTTACGTCGCTTGTAGCAACGATCAATCATTCTTTCAGAACCTGTACTTCAATAAAATGTCTCTTGCGCTACATCTTTGGTGTGAATATGGCACTTTCCAGGATTGGCCATATCTTTGGTTGTTTTTTTTATCAATAACTTAAGGGTGATCGGTGGATATTAAACTCTTCCCATACATGCCTCTTAACATCAGTTGAACTAAGGAAATAGCTGTTGGGCTTCATAATGAATATTCACCTCATATTATGCTGTCTGCACTGGCTTGGGTGTTAAATGAACGAGGTCCAAACTTCTGTGGTGCGCGCAGTCAACGATAAAAGTTGTGCTCAATTCCACTAACAGATAATCAGCCAAATCAATACAATTGATTAAACCGAATGGGATTTGAATACAACTCATGATTGCACATAGACACGCACGCATGCGCGCACACAGATCACATAGATAAGCTAACAGTCGAGTCACACGACAGAGTAAACTGGGGCACGGATACGTGCTACGCAGAACAAGTAAACTCCGTTGACTGGGCACAACTCGTTCTTAACAAGCCACTAGCCATGTCAAGTGGTGAATCAACAGGTATACAGTGTAATGGCACTTGATATCCCAAAAAGTGGTGAACTGCGAATTAGAGAGGCTGACAAGTTAAGGAGTTTTATGCAACAATCCATATCATTTATCAAGACCGTAAGTGGCGAGTTTTTCGGCTGCCGTTGTCCGTTAGTTCAGAAAAGGGTTAACTTGCAAGCCAGAGGTCAAAACACAATAAACAAGCGTGGTTTGTTCAGTGTGCCAAACTCAAGTAAAATAGAACAAAATGAATATGTAGAGGATAATCTATTTTCCCCATAAAGGGTTTATTTTCCGAGGTATCTTCGAAGAGTAATCTTTCCGCACCATAACATGCTAAAACTTAATTTTCGCGCGATTCTCTTCCGTCTTTGATTGGCTCATTCCACTTTTAATGCATCAATTGAGGTGGGATTCTTCAATGGCTGTTCAAACCCTACATATACACTGGTCTGCTGTTACCTTTAGTTTGAGAACAAATACATTATCGGGTGAAAGGTTAAGGTCTTCTGTACACCTCTGGGGTTTTTAATGTTACGCTCTGTGTTACGTGTGCGTGGCTCGTATATTCGTGCGCTAGCCTTTTCTCGTTAACGTTGGCCAGCGGGTCCTAACAGGATATAAAGATTTGGAACTCGAAGTAATAAGTCCCCGAATAAATTTTAAAAAGGCTATTAGAGTCTCCAGTATGGTATGAATCCCGTCCTTCGTTTGGCAGGCAGTTTTACATTTGCAGTGTGATTTTGTCTACAGACAGTACACTGAAAACAAGTCTGAGCACCACGTTCTGACTTCTGACCAACACTATGGGCATGGTTGAAGAGTCAATATATATCTATGTGACAGGGTGGCTGCATACACATAATGGCGTCAGTATGCCTCCAAGTCGACATTGTTCATTTTCCCAGGCCCGATCACACCATTGAAAAGTCTACCATTCTAGTTACAGAAAAATAAATTTATGAACTTAGATTGTTCGAGTAGACACTGCTCACTGATTGTACACGATTGACCATAGCTGTCTGTACACATTTACTCTTTATGAACGAATCAATTAAACAGTGGGGTCGTAAAACGACAAATCCTCGGGAATAACGTTCTACACGTCTGCTTATATAACTCGATCTCTCATCCTGATTCGTAGAGCCCTTTATACGGAATCTGGACTGTAATAGTCGTACACTAACGTGCTATTGTGACACGGAACAGTTGACGCGGTGGTTTAACCGTGTCAGGATGACGCGTCACTTTTTGACAAGGCACCCGAGAATCCGTATCATCTAGTTTTAACGACTCCGCTATTCAGCAACATCTGGTTGAAGAAATTCGAGAACCCCGAATTTATCAGTGGTTACCAATCGTGATTTTTCTGTGTTCGTCGTTATGTGGTGTTACGCGCTTACTTATAATGGGTGGCGTGTGTATAAGTGAACACTGATGAAATCCATATCGGAACTTAATTGCGGCAGTAGCTGTAGCTAAAATGTCTGCGAGTGTAGCCACTGCAAGCGACTTGCATTGTGCCACTCGTGGTCACATTTTGTCTTGGGTGTAATTACGAAAGAATATGATAAGGACATATGAAAGATTGTTCATTGAGGGTACCCAACTCAAGCTGGTTGGGCAGATGATAGAGCGCAATAAAATTCTTGTTTCAGGAAAACTTGTGAACAATCGGTAATCTGCTTCATTGCTGACGTCTCATTTCTAATACATAAATTTATTTTTCTGTAACTAGAATGGTAGACTTTTCAATGGTGTGATCGGGCC
>LOND01000187.1:2670-85020 GCA_014220965.1 Paragonimus kellicotti
CGAATCCCCGTGCTTCTATCGAACGTTGCATTGCGTCGCATGGTCGTCACTGTGACAATCGGCGGTGGCCCGCGGTTCGAAAGTGATCGCATCGCGGAAACGGCTTGTCACGCAGCTGCGAATGAAATAGTTGGCTGCTTTCATCGACAACGGAGCAGCGCTTGGTGGAATGAACATATCGGTCGGACAGAAGGCCCGCCGGTAGTGTTACTCCAACTCTTGCGGCCCCCAAGGTCGAAATTCAGGTTTCCTGCACCGAATTACCTTACGGCCAACTATTACGTATACCTGTGTATTATTTCTGCGGCGCCCAAGACCACTTTGTGTACGACACCACTACACCAAACAGCTCGTCGTCTAACTGCGTTGCCATCTACGACAGGCAGTCGGCAAAAACACGAAAAGCTTTTGGCTCCTCGGGCCCTTCATCAATGTACGCCACGTCCTCTTACGCGAGATGAGCGACGACGTCCCCGTCGCGAACGTACTTATGGAGGACCTTTCGATGTGCTTCAGGGAGAGAATAACGTTCGTATTGCAGATAGTTCAAGCTAACGGGAAAACCGTCCCCACCGGTCGACTCATGCCCGCGCATTTTAAATTCCGTGACACACTCTCGGTAGATTTCTTACTCGTCCGCCACCCAGCCCATGATTGCTGACGTTCCGATCAGCAGTTCAGATGAGCCTGTCCAGGAACTCCTGACACCTACTTCGCCGTAATAGACTACTACCCGTTCTGGGCGCAAAGTGTACTGACCGAAGCGTTTCGTGGATGATAAAGAGATAGGCGTTGGCGCGATAACAGAATGTGGTTTTTAGAAACGTGCTAGTGGTTGCGCGATTCGAGAAACTGTTGAACGTAACATTACTGGTGACGTGTGTCTATAAGAGTCCATTGGTGTCAGAATCCAAGAAGGATGGGCTGTTGTCGGTATTGATTGATAATGTATGCCCAGCGCAAAAGATCCCCTTTCTTGGAGATTCCAGCTCACCGGAAGCCGGCTAGATAAAGCAGCATGCACCAAAAGGGTTGGGTGGTTAATCTCTTCTTAAATTCCTTCACACCAAGGTTCTGATTCTGCACGTAAATAAACCCACCTGATGGAAGCCTGGTGAGACAGCGGCTGTGTTGGACCTGGGGATATCTAGGAATCCGAATGAATTTAGGCGACCTGGAGGTCGGACCTCCTGTTGGTCGAAGCGATCATGGGGTCATTAGGCTGACATTCGCGCTAACGACCATTAAACCCCCAGATGAGTGGCGTCGGCCCACAGGGAGATTTACACTGACAAGATGATAAGTGAGGCGGAATTAAAAGCATGGCCAGAACAAGAGGAGGATAACGATGTTGAAAAGCTTAGAAACTATTTACTGGAATGGGCTACTTAGTTTGCCCCACTTCGGAGGGATATCCGCCGTGGAAAGCCAACGTGGTAAAAGAGCAGAATAAACAAGTTTCAAACTTTGAAGCATGAAACGTTGGAAAGATTCAAACACACAGACGGACATAACGGTTATCCGGAGTACGGACGGGTGCACCGCAGGACCAGCTAGGCTCAGCGGAAGCGCAGACTATCACACCAGCAGAACTTGGCCTGGCGAGCCGAGCAAAACGCAGAGACGTATTACGATCACGTCCAGTCCAGAACACCCATCCGAGTGTCTGTTGAGTGGATTGGTAACGAACAAGGAGAGAAGGTGTCCACTAGTGAAGAGAGGGCTCGAGTGTTGCTGCAGACTTTTGGTAGGGGGCATGAAAAATATGGTGGCAGACCACCGCCCGTTTATGTCGCGCCCGATGTACCCATGAAGGAGAAAGTGGTAGTCACTACTGGATGGGTTCGGGGTCAGTTGGCTAGGCCGACTGTAACGAACGCCGCGGGTCCAGACGACATTCACCCGACAATTCTTAGACCATTCGCCGACATACTAGGTGCTTCTACTTAGCAAATCACTCGGTAGAACCAAACAACCCGCGTATTGGAAAGTAGCCGCTGTCGCACCGATACACAAAGGGGGTGGTAGAAAAGATGCCTCAAACTGCAGGCCTATGAGCCTTACGTCATCTATCTTGAAAGTGTTTGAACGGATCATAATGGAAAAGATAGCGCAACACGTCACTCAGTATAGACTGGTGGCGGCTCAGCAACGTGGCTTTGAAAGTAAGAGATCCTGATTTTTTAACCTACTGGCATTCTGTATCAGATCGCCTCAACGCTTGGAAAGGGAAATTATGTTGATGTCTGTTATTTCGGCCTTGGGTGAGCCTTCCACTCGGTAAATAACAGAATTTTCAGGTTGAAGTTGGAGGCGTTCGTTATATCTCCTGGTGTTCTGACAGGGATGAGAGACCTGGTAAGTAAGTTTGCTGGAGACTTCGGGATGCCAACTCATTGTATGTTTTCAGTCCGGGCACTCTGCAAACTGAGGAGGATAGTAGCCTCAAGGAAACCCAGCGTCTTTGTGTCTCTGAATAAGGGTTACATGAGACCACACCTAGAGTATTGGGTGCAAGCCTGGTGTCCTTGTTTGGTCAAGACTGCTATAGTCCTAGAGAGCGTGCATTGTACGTTTACGAAGTTCTTCGAATTTCGGGAAACGGACTGTTCCAGTTTAACTATGCACTTCAATATCCCCTCCTTAGAAAGGAGACGAAAACGAGGAGATCCCATAGAAGTCTTTAAGATTCTGAGTGGATTATCTGAGACAGGAGAGCGACAGTTTACTCGCAACGGAAATTCATCGCTTATAAAGCAGGAGGTAAAGATTCTGGGGAGCTAGGACTCAAATCCTGGCCAACTTTTCCCCACATAGAGTTGTGAACAGTCGAGACAATTACCGTCTTGGGTGGTGTTGACCACCGCGGCTACCGACTTCATGCGCAAGCTTCATGCTTGTCGGCTGGCACTGTTTCCGGATACGGTGTGGTGCTAATGACTGGAATCTACTTAACACGATGTAAACCGTCTCTTTATCCTCTGTGTGCGTCTTTGTTAAGATTCACACCCCTTTTCCATTACCAGCTGAAGATAGTTCGCGAAGGACTTCTTTGTTTAGTTATTTCTCACTCTGTAGGTTTTCATTAATTATAAACTGAAAGTTTTTGTTGTATCATCTAGTAGTCTGACGAGGATTATAATGGTATTGGCATTGGTTTTGATCCTGTTGACTAATCTGAGTATAACGTAGTTGCTAACGGTGATTCCAACACCGCTCCCCTCCATCATTCAACCTCTGGTCCCAAAGAGATCGCTCGCATAGTTCTGATGAGGACCTGATTAGCGTTATTCTCGCTGCCCATTTAATAATACGCTGTTTAACGTACCACCAAAGATTTCAAAACACTGATGAAAGGAAGCTTTTCTTTCCCATCTGCCACAGCACGGTAGGATCATTCGAACTCACTGGTGCAAAAAACTGGACATCAGCCCGCTACTAGCCTCAAGTCTTACGATCTGAATTGAACTGAACTGAAAACAAACAACAAAACATGAGTTCATTCGTTTTATTCATTCGAGCGCTCGTTATTGTTGCGTAATCTGAATGAGTGTATCATTACTCCTTATATCAACACTCAGCCGATCTCGTTTCATTTCCCGTCGCGCGTTTCGTTCTGCGCGATCATGATGCATATGGCCCCGTCGACCACGATCATCTTCGATTTCGTATTCAATGTCCCGCGGAAACTTTCCATGGACGTCCCATCTAGAACGTTCAATATCTCTGAGATGGTTTTGGCACTTTTAAAGGAGAATACCCGAATGGGAGCTTGAAAGGAATTATGGGCATTGGTGCTCCCCCACCTTCGGCGCTGGGGAACTGTCGTGCCAAACGCCGGCTGATTTGATATCTCGTGGCATTCCTTGGAACAGACCAGGCCACGAGTGGCTGGCGCCAATTGTCCTTGTCAAGAACGAAGGGTTGTCGTCATAGTACCATTCTAGGGGAAAGCTGTGTGACGATCTGGAGGTTTCACTGGCCTGTTCGCAGTATGATGTGAAAAATGGTTCCAAAACTCATGGTTGCATATTGTACAGAGGCTGGTTAGAGAGTTGGCATGAGGTGTGTTGTGCGAATGTTTGTCAACATTTCGTGCCACTGTGCGGCACCAAATCGACCGAGACACACTTCGCATTTACTCAGTCTTCGCCGGCCGGCCTCTATCATCTGACTGACTTGCGTGCGCAACTGTACGTTTCGTCGAAAAAATACCTGGTCTCTGTTCTCAACCACCTTGTTGTACTTCGCGACCGGTTAATTCGTTCCTAAAAGAAGACAGCGTGTCGTGCATTGAACTACTTACGAAATGAAACAAAACGGCTGCGTGGTCACTCAAGCTTCTTGGAGCAATCACTTCAAGATTCTCGTTCAAGTGTTCGTTCGGTCAGTACAGTGTCCAAGCGCGTGGCTGGCGCCGATACAGTCAACGCATGAAGCCTGATTCGAGCTCAGTACTACTCAGTGCCTCCACGATACTGAAGAAGCGTGTTAACACGGAGTCCACAGACACATACGAAAAGACTGGGAACTACTACAGGGACACCCAAAGTCGCCCCACCAAAAAGATATGGGAAGACCTGAGGAGGTTGATACCTCCGTTCCACCTAGAAGTAACTCATCTCTAGCAGGACTCGAAGAAGAAAGACGGTAGATCAACCCCACCAACCAATTATCCAAATTAGTTGGCTGAGCACCAACGTTCACTACAGCGTTATACCACTGGAATACCTGCAACGAAGAATGAACACAGCCGAATCGTTTCAGTAATCCGGAGATACTTCCGATCGGCCTGCCTTAAACTTTGTTGGAGTCTTCTAAAAATTCTAGTTCGCACTGCACATAGGGTAGTAGGGTTATTTGCCTGCCGTCTACCTGCTGCATGCAATTACCGTCTTTTGTTTGCACGTTTGTTGGACTATAATCGCCAGTGGCGTCAAACAAACTTTCGGCTTGCTCGCGCGCTCGACAAACGGACCCTGAACCATCCCAACTCTTCTGCACATCGGTGTCATTTAGCGCTGACCAGGACCTATTGTGATTCTCGTGTGATATAGGTTCGATCCCTCTCATTTACTCGTATTTCCACTCCGCGTCTAACACTTGTTGTGTACAGCTAGGAAGCACTGACTTGGTGCACGCTCGCAACTGACAGCCGTCTTTACTTTCCGTGAAGCATTGCAAGGCCGTCTTATCTGCGCGGAAAAGCACGTCATCATCAGTGTCTAACAGAAAGCAGGTGGGAATTGCTTTACTCAAATTTAGTGGGGGCAGCTGTGCATCGTTTTGACTTTGAGCATAGTTTACGAAGCTGAGCTGGCTTTTTACAAATACCGAGTGCGTTAGTAAAAATGCACTTAACAGACGTCGATTATGGGGGGTACCAATTTCAGGTGAGGTTTAATTGTGGACTGACTGACGTAGTATTTTAAAAATAACACTTCCATCTCTACCACTTGTTTATCAATAAGCACACCCGATAAAAATCCGTTTTGTTCCATCTCATTGATTTAAAACGCACATACGTTATGCTTTGAGGTCGATCAGGGTGTCCTCATCTTTACGTGTACACTGTTGCAAAATTTTTATGCCCGAGGATGAAATTAGCTTTCCCCGAAGCGCTGATTTTGTATTTGTGTCTCGTGCCAGATATTCCTTGCAGAGGTATGCATGATTTATCAAAGGCATCAAAATTCCTAAACACAATTCGATATACACATAAGGGAACACTTAGGGCGGCGGAAAATTCGCACAATCTGCCACAAATGCAGTCTTGGGGGCCATTGATTTTAGTGACCGAATAAAATACCGGATATTCCGTATGTGGCTTGGACGTCTGAAGTGTAGCCAACTGTGGAAGTCTTGCCAATCATACCGGGACTGGAGCATTCATTGTTCTTTTTTTCCACTGATAATCACTGCCCCATTTGGCTGCAGTAACATTTTTATTGCCACTCCCGAAGAGTGATCACAACAGGATTCACGGACGTTTCTGGTGAGACCGCCCCCAACGTCCTCAGAATCCTAAACTCACCGCGACGTGAGATTTGCTGTACTAGCACCGCCGCGCTTGTTCACGTTACCTTGTGAACGTTAATTTACTACTAACCACCAGCATCAAAGTTAGTAAGTTGGCGCGAGCACTGCAAATTTACTCGTGGCTGTATGATGAATCTGCATCATTTTCACTACTGTGAGCTACATTCTCTATAATAATAGTGTTTTAGTCACTCCCGTTTGGGTCGCCGTCCAACCAGCCCGACATTGGTTTGAATTCTGAATGTCCGTTGCAGTTTCCGTTGACCTTCTCCCTCTTTGAAAGCTGGCGAACGCTCCTACCGAAGGTCTTCTCTCACGCCCAACTCCATATTCGTTTAACTAGGTGCGTTGAAGCCCGCTTATGTAGGGTGAGTGAATCAATAAATGAAGTTTGCTTGCAGACTCGCTGTTTTCCCATTATGACTTCTTATTCGTCTTGGCCCGATGCTGAGGAAACTTATGGCCGTACGAACAAAACAGCAGGAAGCTAGCATCGAGATAAACTGTTTGCAAACACCGGTCCAAACGCGGACATCCAGATGCATTTATGGATGAAGCCTTGATATGCTGATACAGTTGTTAACTCTCCACATATTTGTGAAATTGAGTTATTGCTGTACCTCGCATATTACCTGAGGTATACCATTTTTAATGCATATCAAAACTTCAGTTTATTCCGAAGGTTGAATTTGTGCAGGTTAAATGAATTTTTGTAAAACTGCACAGAAATTCACAGGTGACTCCTTCGTTTATTGAAACGGCTGTGAGCTCCTTGTGAGAATGGAGGGCTTAAGTTGTCTGGCCGAGTTGTTGCTATATTTTGCATATCTTCTGAAGTGATAGGACTGTCACAAAGCCCCCATACAGCCCGCAACGGGCCCACAATGGCCGATGAAGGACCCGGAAAAGGTACCATATCGGCGTTTGTGTAGGACTGCCTTTCATGACGACAGACGCCCGCCTGACACTGATCAAGACGAACCGACAGAATCCAAGTAACTTATGCCTACTGGCTCGGGCCTGTGTATTAACCACTGAATCGCTGGACCCGTCAATCATCTTTTGGGTATCGTTTAAGCGTCTTACCTTTGTCGTTCAAAATTCTTTTATAAAACCACTCATGACACTTATTTTGGTTGATAATGCATACAGCTGCTTTTCAATATAAAAAGCAAGTTTGCATAATAATTAATATTTATTCAGTCGCAGTAAAATCAACTTATGCACGGTGCGCTCACTTGCGTTCGAAGGACCATTCGTATCGTGACTTGGGGCGCGCGTTGGCGAGTCGATATATGAAAAATCATCGTGGTTTATCGCTCAAATATCCGTCGTTCAATCAAACCTTCCCGTGAAGAACGTTCTTGGCGTCATTCTGAGAATAAAGTAACCGTTATCCTAGACAGTGTTCCACCAATGCATAATGTTTTGTCAGAGGGCACTTGTGAGTTGATATGTTGACAGGTGATTACTTAATTTTAGACGAACCGACAGTCAGTGTCAATGCGTGCATGATTGACGCCCCACATGAAGGTTATCAACCCGTTTTCACCGTGCTACCTACTCCGAAAAGCTGAGATGTAACCGTGTAGAGCTTTCCTCATTCTTGTTCACAAACGTTGCTTCACTTTTGTACATCTTTTTGTATCAACCTTATTTGTCGTTCAAACTGATGAAAGTGACTTCCCAACAAACAAATGGCCGACTCCGATGTGTTGGCCAACATCGGGCCAACAGTTGGCCACGAAATGAGCGAATCGGATGAGAATACTAACTGCTACTTACCACGCTCATTGTGGTGGTTAAACAGGTTATGAGAGTTTTTTAAGCATATTATCACTGTCACAACGTTCTATCCACACGCGTTCACGACTATCACCATTTTGTGCACGTTTGTTTTAAACCGCGCCTCCAGCGAACGCGCTTCTGCAGTTTCGTATACTTCCTTTGTGGTAAGTGCGGTTGTGTACTATTGTTTTCGGTCTGTGGTCAGTCACGATTTCGTCGGAAAACTTTGTAAATGCGTTAGATACGTTTCATTATATCCATTTTCTCAATCAAGCCCCAATAGCAACCGTTTAATTACCTATGTTACACATAATCCGCACGGATTGCTTTTAGTAGCAGTTATAGTCGGAATGAGTGACGTTAACCGGTGGTACAGTAGATGGACTACTAACGGGCGTATAAGAAGCAGAAGAGATGAGTTACGCATATTAGATGTTGGGTGAAGGATGACCACATGCAACCCACAACATCTGTACAAGCTGCAGGTTAGATATTACCTAACTTTTCCACGTTCCAACGCAGAAATATCGTATGAACCTACAAGTGGCCCAGGTGTTGCAGCTTCTGCTTCCACCTTGACATCTAGTACTTGATCAGGCGCTGGTGAAGAATCCAGCCCTAGTGGTAGATGCATCCTTTGTACAATTAATCCTGCCGCAGTCAGTCAATCATTTGCAACGTCCAATGTTTCAGGTGCCATACGGTTGGTCGCAAGCTACTCCAGGTCGGTCACATCCACCTACCTGAAACTACTGTTAGCCTTATTTAAATAGTTTTTTCCTGACTTACCGCTTGATCCGCGCACATTGCGCAGAACTCCTTAGAGTGTACACAAAACAATGCTTACCAGTGAATTTTATGTACACATTGGGATGCCGAAATGTCTGCGGAGCGTTCACTAAGGTCAACGGCTTAACAGCAGTGGCCATGTCATAATACAAGTCAATATAGATGGTGTACCCTTGTTTGGTTATCCCGGTACGGAGTTATGGCCTATACTCGGTCGCATTGTGCATCCTTTCACAAGCACCTATTTGACATCGGCCCGTATTGCGGCCGTGGGCTCTCTGATCCCGTCAACGATTACCTTCAGCAGTTTGTGTCCCAAATGATTGAATTACGCAGTTCTGGCGTGACGTTCGATGACGTTCCTTTTAACTTTCATGTGGACATTCAGTGTGTCATTAGCGATGCCCCTGCTCGCAGCTACGTCAAACAAACGAAGAGTCACAACGGTTACTACGGTCGCGACAGATGCGTACAAAAAGGTGTTTATTGTAGTTCGCGAAGGACGACCTTCCCTTTAATGTCCTCCGGCATTCGTATCGACCCGTCGTTTCGAGAAAAAAGTCAGCCGAAACATCACATCAGGAACACTGCGTTCCATCAACTGGCATTTGTTACGGTTGCCGATTTCCCAATTGACCCGCTGCACCTTGTTTGCATTGGTGTCATGAACCGAATAGTGCACATTTGGTGCATTTCAGAGAGACATTCAAGCTTGCGTCTGTCTAGCAGTATACAGCGGGCTCTTGAGAGCGAGCTAGAGGCATCTGTTTCACACCTACACATTGACTTCCCCCGCAAATGCGGTACGTTCAAAAATTTCGAACGTTTCAAAGTCAATGAGAGTCGTGTTTTTCAGTATATTTGGGCCCTGTTATCGTGCTTTCGTTTACCCCATACCCCATGTATGAGAATTTCCTAAACCTGGTTCTTTCCATTTACGTACTATCCCATTTCACTGTGTCATTCCTTAATTGAATGTGCCCGATTTGTACTTCTTAAATTTGCTGATCAGTTTGCTTATCAATCTGGGGATGACCAACTGGTTTATAACGTGCAATGTCTCACTCACGTGTGCGAGGAGGTGCAGTGGTTTGGACCACCGCACAAGTATTGGGCATTTTATTTTGAAAGTTTCATGCACGGCATCCTACGTCTGATTAAGGGAACGAAGGAGCCTGCTACGCAAGTGCACACTCGAGTATTTGAATGCTCCATGCTCATTAACGTACAATGAAGGGATGCATCCATGGATGACGACAATCTGCGTAATTAAGTTAAACTGAAGCCTGACATTTTCATCGAGCCCTCCAGTTGCTACATTTTTTGTGCGTCCCCCGACAACTGTGTTTTGATAAACAAAAAACCTTACTGCATTCACAAAAAGCAAAAAGATGTCAGTTTTGTAAACCCCTCGCACGTGAGCGTGATGTTTGCTCCAATGCTTTTCCCTCATCTGGCCTGTGTACTGACCGGGCCTCGGCCATATCCACTACCATTGAGTTGATGTCCCTGTTTTCTATTGCATGTGAGTGCGTCCTTACCCCCGATGCTGACTACTTCGTCATCATCCCCCTTTCGCATATTTGTCAGCAAGTTGTTTTCACAATCTGCTATGAAAAAACTGAAAGTTGTCAACAGGTAAGCCGCATTTCCCTTCCGCTTCATGTTGTCTCAGCACCTTGTTACACACGGACCTGGATCAATCCGGGCTGGAGTTGGTAGATATCACTTAACATGATCATTTTTTCGGAAATACGCCCCCACTCTTCTTCCGGCCACATCGTATATCGTATATCTGCCATAGGAAGTAAATAAAGTGTCGCTTCGACGACCAAATGATGCACTTGAAGGAGGCAAACTCCCTGATGGATGACCGCATGATACGCGTGGAGGCCACGTTGAATAACATTTGGTCGCGCTTATCGTGCGTCTCCTCAGTCCCGTCCACAGGGGATTTATCAAAGGAGAAGCTCATTTGGAATACCATAAGGAACGTATTCCCGTTGACTATCCTTGAAGCATTACAGAAGTTTCAAGAATAGCTGCAGTCACTAGCGTACTTAGAACAGACGGTTAGATATAATAACCATTATTACAACACATTTTCAGACCTTTGTGTTGTCAAAAGTTCACCGTGGACGAACAATAGCAGAATGCGTGCGCAAAGCGTGCGCTTTCGTTTCCGGTAACGAAGTCGGTGGTGAGGTCAAATGGCTTGATATTAATAACAATGCCGATTGACGGGTACCCCGTTGTACGAAGCCACTGTTCGTAGGTATCATTCACATTATATACCATTTCTGTAGCTGCTGTACGTGAAGAACACAATAATTCCCCAGAGTTATAAAGGACCATACACCATTTTATCAAACGGTGGCTCCAGGGAATGAAAGATATGGATGGAGGAAGTACGGCGCGTAGGATGATGAAAGAAACCATTGCAATGGTTTCATTTCGTAATGTTCTCATACCAGATTGTCATCGGCAGTGGGTCAGCAGAATACACGGTGGACTGAAACGAGTGAAGGAGAAGGAGCTTACGCTGTTTACCTTTTAAAAAAAAATATTTTTTCCCGTTCCGTGAATTCTTTTCTCGTTTGTTGGGATGCAACGATGACAAACGTGTGTTCTTCCGACAGCGCGGTTCGCGCGTAGACTAAAAAGGTCCCACCTGTTGATCTACACGTTTAAGTGTATGCTCAGCTAGGTGCGTTGTGTGTAGCGTTGTCACTCGGGATGTTCAGATACATAAGCGAAGTGCGAAACCATTTAATTTGTTGTAAAATGTCACTTAATCCAATGCTCGAAGCGTACGATGCAGTAAACAGTGGACTGTCAAATTTTTCCGGTAGCCAACTGCCTGTCTGGCCAAGCCGAAGTCAAACCGACTCCAGTATGTGGTGCAGGTCAACTCCGGTCCTACTCGCGGCCAGACACGGACCAACTCCGCGCCAACTCCGTTTTGTTTACTGGGCTTGCAATACAATACAAAATTTGTGCACACCGGCCTGCTCTATTCTACGTTCCGCAGTCGCTTGACGATACTTCACGGATCTTTCATCCGATTTTTCAGCTCCGTCGTATTACGAACATCGTCGCAGCTTCGATCGCGTTTCAGCAATCCACGGTGGCTCCGTAACGTCCCCACTCCGGATATTGGTAATTTGGAACATTGTGTTGGTCATCTTGAACACCTCCTGTGAGTCAACACCCTCTATTACTGTAACTTGCCGGCAACCTCGTAACGATTCTACTTCATTTGTTCATTTTTGTTATCACCGATAGCCTGGTGAGGTACACTTGCATTTGCTTAGAGTATTCGGTAACTCGCCCTGATCACTACAACCTCAGAGGAACATGTAATTCAGAGTAACAACATAAATGACTAACACACTATTCAAGGTAAAGTATACTTTCGGTAACTCTAGTATCAGACAACTCACTAACAACTGCCAGCTGAGTAGGAAGGGGGGCAACAGTGATCGCTTTGGAGGTGGCGTTTGAGGCAAACGTGTCAACGAAAGTAGCAGGCATGACACATCGTAGGTTCAAGGAATTATTGCCCGAGTTGCAGGTGAATGCATAGACATCCCTGAGAACACCACGTGTTGAGGTAAGTAATGTCACCAACAGAGAGGAATACGTTAATTTTTGTGTGTAGGAATACACTGAGAAGGCAGTACGAGGAAGGTGAGATGGACACTTAAAGTGCGTTCAGATGCAGCTCCAGATTAGTGCAGCTGCGTTTTTAAGAGTTCTGATCGATAGCTGTGTTTATCCTGTCAATACTGGCTGTGTTCAGAACGTTGATGCGCGTCATGGGTATATTTTTTGGAGAATCAAATCCGGAAGATGTACACAAATACCAGTTAGACGTTGTCAATAAGCTGCACAAGTTCACGTCCGGTCGAGCAATGCCGTCCAACTATAATGCCCTCCCGAACGTTGTCCCAGATTGCACAATTAAAGTGTGGGACAATAGTGGACGAGCGCTTTCGATGTGGAGAGCAGTCCGCATGTCACATTGACGATTCGCCATTCGAATCACTGAACATATACATTACTGCAAGTTTTCCTTCTGATTGCGTGCACCCTACTTGCTTCGGCATAACCAAGAGACTGGTTGCACGTCGTAGTCCAGGGTCATTGCAAGTAACCACTCACCTGGGTTCCACTATGGTTGAGGAGGTTAACCACCGAATTGTTCTCATCTGTGCAGAACTGTCGGCTGACTTTTTCCAGAAATACGGTACTACGGACGTTGGAGGGCAACGAACCTACGGCCACTCCCGCTGCACATTGTGCCGCCTGCATTAAAAGGTTTGATAGATGACAGGGTCTGTGGGAGCTGCATGAATTTCTCAATATGTGCCTACATACTGCGCGGTGTAAAGTGATACAGGCACGAGAGTAATTTAATGTAGCCGTTTATATCGAAAACGTTGGCGTAATTTACCGGTGTCGTTGATGAGTCTGTGGTGTGCAAGCCACCTCTGTACCAATATTCGTCCGCATGATACGCTGGACTCCCGGCGAGTACTTTTGTTTGAGTCATATATTTAGTCGTGTCGTAATTTAGTGCACTCGTCTAAACTTCCCGCATCGCTGATTTCCTGAGATATAATGAAAAGAATTTTCAAGCCGGACATGGAGCTCACAACCGCAGCGCTGGGTGACGTTAAATCTCCAGCAATAAAGGGGCTCCCAACTTGGTCCCAATAATACTCTGTACACAAACACAAGGCCAACGATGTCGTGTTAAACCGACAATTTCCTACTAACACAACTGCTGTCGTGAGGGAAGATTTCGCTCTCAAAGGCAGTTGATTTGCTGCGAATTCTTTGACACGTGTTTGCCGTCATCCAAGTCGAGTATTTACATTTGATTCCACCTATACGCAAACAGCATGCGGGCGGGTCGTGCGCTAGTTCAACGCGAAGGACTACCCTCACCCATGAATGATAGTCACACTATTTTACTCCATTAAAGTTGTGTGGAATATGTTGTGGGATAAAATATTTCACGGCCATTGCTGTTTTCCCATAATTAGTTGACTGTGACTAATGCGATCCACTGACATTTAACAACTTGCAATTATTCGGATGTTTCACGTCGTCGATTTTGTAAACAATACCGTTGGCATTGCCCACATTTCGTGAGCCGCTGAGCCAAACTATTGTTATAAATATATCTACGGTCTGCGAGCGCGCAAACGGAACGGAATTACGGTCAATAGAACGGCGAATAATAGCACAATGGATAACGGTAATGGACAACGGAGTACAGAGTGTGCGCGGTGAGTTGGTCTCTTTCAGTCCAACCCATCCACCCGAATCAGTCGCATGAACACAGGAAAAATACTGGCCTCCAAACAGAGCTTCTTTATGCCGCTCAGCCCGTCGACACCGTGGGCACAAACCCATTCGTGTTTATAGGGTTCGCGGCTGACGACAAGCGAGGTCAAAGGGAAGGGAGCAGACAAAAGTCTAGACAGTACGATCTGGGCGTACTTTCGGGATGACAACAACAGCCATCATGAAGGCTCAGGTCGTTTGTGAAGGCCGGAGCAGTGCATGGTCATGACAAAGGTGATGGTCACTCACAAGTGAACTTTATTAGTCTTCTGGTCACACAATATTACTGAAGGACTGGGGACTACCACGACAACTACGCTTTGCAACTTGTAGTCATGAGTAAGCAGCATGATAGGTTGCTTTTGGAAGGATTACCTGCTCTACAAGGTAGCGAACTGTACAAGGTTAAAGTACATCAAATAACTTGGAAATCGTATCTCTAAGATGATCAATCTCCCAGATGATTTCGAAATGACCTTCTAGCATGAAAGCTTCTTGAGGAGACTGACGGACACATCAGTAACAGATGCCATCGTCTTCATGGATCTTCAACGTAAACGTAAAATGTTTGTGTTAAACACATTTTAAAGCACTCACCGAGAATACCTTTCGTTTGGTCCGACATTACAGACGACGTGGATATTATTCCGCTGAGAAATAAATATCCGATGGGTGTTGACCAATCTTCACCGCCACCAAAGTTGAAGGATACGTCTGCTGAATTACCAAACCACGGTCGTTTACCCTTGTCGCCCGTGAAAAACTTACCCACTGAATTAGGCCCATCAGTACCAGATAGATCATGTGATGTGAAAATTTTATCATGATATACCGTTTATAGAAAGTCCGCCTAGTTCTCTGTTGCCTCCCACGGCCGAGTACACATTACAGCTCTATCGGGGTCTGATGGACGGGTGTCTGGGAGTTCTAAAGTTCCCGAGGGCTGTATTACTAACGACCTGAATAAATTAGAAGATATTCGTTTAATTCATTTATCACTCAACCGCTTCAGGCTGATGTCCAAAGATCATTTTTTGCATATTACCGCCGCAATGAGTAATTTGATTACCCAGAACGTTCGCTCGTGGAACGAAGTGCACGCCCTCTGCCTTGAGTTCGACGGTTTACTTTGTCAGCAGATAGTAAAACGTATCTCAAACACTTCGTGCCTTCTGTTCATCTCTCCATGCAGTCTGCCAAGCGCAAAACTGGAGGAGAGCGAACCATACGTGCTATTGATGGTCAGAATTCGTTTCTCACGGGCGTTCTTCGGTTGACCATCGTTCGAAGTTGGGTATTAAGTCGGCAAACAATTACACCGGCAATGTCATAAGGTCGAGTATGATGGACATTAGCCGATGGTGTCAACTGGCGAGGAGTAAACAGTCACTTCTCTCTGGCATTTACACCTCTCACGCCTACAACCACTGGTTAACTACAAATCGAACAGTTGGCTACGTCAGATTGTGGGATCTAGATTCCATAACAGCTGTTATAGGAGATAAGTATGTCATAGTATCCCGGCGGCTGTCAATGTAGGGGTTTAAAGATGGACACACAATGCAAAGAACAAAGAATAAAGAACAGGATAGTTCATCAGAGGGGTGAATCATCCTTATTAGTGTATACTTCACGATTTCCTACTGCATGTTTACCACTGGAAGTTATTTTTCAAATATCTTCAACATATTGATTCCGACGCGAGTGAGTGTAGTGATTTCATGGGACTCCGGCCGAGAAATAAAACGTGTGCGTTGAATAGTTATTCAAGACCTCCAGCTGGGAAACTGATTAGCGTTTGTAAGCAATAAAGCGATGCGAGAATTTTCCTATTTCACTTCCTCTAGAGTGCTCTTTAAAATTACGGCTGTCAAAATACAACGAACAGACGAAGGTATTGCTTGGAACGGGGCCACGACTAAAGTCTGAAATGGTAATAAAAACTTGGGTCAGAAGGGAAGTTAAACACTGTTGCAGACAAGTGGGTGTGCGCCTGACCCTCGTCCACTAACAAACTAAAACGCCTTTCCTGAACAGCAGTCGTAAAGTAGTCCTAACAGGCATCGAACTAGAGAACGCAGTGGGGTTTGAAAACAAATCGTGTATTTCCAGCGATGTTTAGAAATATGATAAGTTGTTAGCTCTGGCCTAGCCTGGGACCAACGGCAGCAGCCAAGAGAAGAAAGAAAAGAGGTGTGAGGTGGGCTACTGCTCAATCGATGGCACTCAGGAGCGCGCCAGGCGTAAGGTGCGTGAAACATTCGAGTGCGCTGAACCACGCTAGGAAAGTTTCGAAGGAAATTATCCGTTTCCGAAGATTCCGCTTGAAGGTCATTCGAAAGGGAAAACGGTCATTCCGGCGCGAATCCTTGTTTTTTGAATACTCTCGGAAATTTTAAAATCGGAATTCCAGACAAAGTACTCGCAATGCATCAATCTTAAGTCAACAGTGGTACTGCAAATATTGAAATACATCGATCAAGTGCCAAAAGTGATGGTTTTGTGATGAAAATTTTTTCCACCATTTTCGCGAAAATCACCTGTTATTGGCGTTAGCTCACTTTTTCAAGTCTTGTGAGTGCGCTCATTGCAATTTCCCAGATGGAGTACGTCATTCTATAGCCTGAGAGTGCTTCATTCTGTGTGGCCTCGAAGTTAGTGTTAAAATGGAAATATACGACCACACAATGTTCGCTCTGCATGACAACGTCTCTAGCTTTCTTGTCTATACGATATTTGTACCGTTTCTCTTTGTTTGAAAGATTTCAGATAGATACTGGTCGATGAAATGTTACCCCTGGAAGTGGTTGAAAATGACGCTATCATATGACTGTTTTCATCTTCGGTCGGTATGTAGCGGTGTGAGGAAAGGGTATTATGTTCCACTCTATCACTTGGAATCTTCAGAAGTAAATTCTATTCAATCCATTGCATCGGTTCCAACTAGACTGAGGTCGCTTGTCGTTCATACGAAACAGTGTACGGAAACACCCATGCCTCAGAAAAATGGCTTCCCCTGTTATACTTCCGTTTCCTGAAGGGAGATTCGTCGATTTCTACAACCGAAAGAGTGCCGTCCTTTTTTCTGAGTCCGCCGATTCCTTGGTGGAAGGACCATTGTTCCTACTAAGTGAAACGTGAAATGTTTTGGCTTACTATTATCAAAATGTGGCGTCATCGGCGATGGAAACTGAGCACCGTCTTGTAGTTTAAGCGCAGCATTTCGGCTGATTCCCATTATTCGACGTCATTTGCGAGTGAGTCTAATCATACATTTATCACACTCGATAACAGCCTAATACCATCATTGTAACTGACAAGTGGCGGGCTTACCGAGCACTGGATACCATAGCTCATTATGAGCATTGGACCATCAACCATTCGGTTAACTTTGTGGATCAGGAAATTCAATCATCTACACATAAAACATCGAAAACTTGTGGTCGTTTGCCAAGAAGCACTAAGGGCAATATCTGGATCTGATGGACAGCATTTGACTCCCACCTACAGGAGATTTTGTGGCGCAAACGAAATCCCGTAATTGTGTGGGACGGCTACTATTCATCTTTCGCATACGGACTTCCACTAACGTTATGTTCCATTACCGGTAGTTATCAGAAGGTTTTTCATTTTTCGCCTGCCCATTATAATCTTCTAGATCCTTTGCTCAAAGTTTCCTAAGTTCGATTATTTTTTGTGAATAGAAAATATCGCGGACATGTCCGAATAAGCCGGTTGCAGTATATTACAGTATATTACAGTTTCAGCCTATCGCAAACATAATAACCAAGTACCATAATAATAATAGCCGTACCACTTCAACCTCCTACCCGCAAAGCGGAAATCTCGCGACCCTAATCGTCAAACCTGTTTCTCCACCATATATAAAACAGAAAAAATGTATATGGTGAAATATACTTGGAATCATTATCAACCATTGCTGATTCTGATCTATTCCAAGAAGCAAATCGCGAACACAGTCTAGTTGATCTAGCCCATGAAGAACGTCTGAGTATTCAGCAAGCAATCACACTGGAAACTTCTCCAACCTGAATCACTACAACTATGAATAACGTCTGAGAATGGAGTATGCATTGCCGCAAGAAGCTGCTTCAACCTGATAAACTTAAGCTATGATCAACGTCTGGGAATGCGGTATGCATTCTTAATAGTAGCTGCTTCAACCTGAAAAACTCAAGCTACGATCGACGTCTGACTATGCAGTATGCATTCACAACAGTAGATGCTTCAACCTGATAAACTTGAGCTATGATCAACGTCTGAGAGTGCAGTATGCATGCTCAATAGTAGCTGCTCTAACCTTGTAAACGTAAGCTATGATCAACGTCTGAGAATTCAGTATTCATTCTTGATATTAGCTGCTTCAACCTGATAAACTTAAGCTATGATCAACGTCTAAGAATGTAGTGTGCATTCACCCCGGTATCTGCTTCAACCTGATAAACTCAAGCTATGACCAACGTCTGAGATTGCAGTATGCATTCATACTAGTAGATGCTCCTCCCGAATGACGTTCGCCATGAATATTATGGAGAACAAACACATGCGGGAAGTGATGAGAAACTTGTATTTGAAGCGTTTGTGGTACATGGTAATCATCATGTTTGAGTCTGTTGATTATCAGTTTGATCGGAGTATTTTTCTTCACCGCGATAGATACCTGCCGTTCTAACCATCAAGTCGCGACTGGCTGAGAGGTATACCTCTCAATGATCGGCAGGCAGCTTGAGTTCATCTGTTTCCGTATACTGTTTCGTATGAACGACACCCGACCTCAATCTAGTTGGAAACAATGCAGTAGAGTGAATAGAATTTACTGCTGAAGATTCCCTGTGATAGACTGGGACATAATACTCTTTTCTCACGCCGCTGCATATCAACCGAAGACGAAAACAGCCATACGATAGCGTCATTTCCAGCTATTTCCAAGGGCAACATTTCGTCTACCAGAATCTTCGTGAAATATTCCACACAAAGAGGAACAGTACAAATATCGTGTGACAAGGAAGCCGTAAACGTTGCCATACATGTTTCATCATCAAATGTGTTAGTGTACTTGTTAAAATGCAATTTCAACATCGTGTGATCGTATATTTCCATTTCGGCCATATCTTCGAAATAACACGAAATGGAGCACCCTCAGGCTATAGAATGACGTATTCCATCTAGAACATTGCAATAAGTGCATTTACAAGAATTGAAAGAGTGAGCTAACGCCACTAACGGGTAATTTTCGCAAAGATGGTGGGAATTTTTTGATCACCAAACCGGTACTTTTGACACTTGATCAATGTATTTCAATATTTGCAGTATCGCTATTTATTTAAAATTGATGCATTGTGAGTACTTTGCTCGAAATTCCGGTTTTTAAGATTTTCGAAAAATATTTAAAAAACGAGGATTCGCGCCAAAATGACCGTTTTCCCTTTTGAACGACCTTCAAGCCCAAGCCTTCGAAACGGATAATTGCCCACTGTTACGTATGAACGACAAGCGACCTCAGTCTAGTTGGAACCGATGCAATGGATTGAATAGAATTTACTTCTGAAGATTCCAAGTGATAGAGTGGAACATAATACCCTTTCCTCACACCGCTACATACCGACCGAAGATGAAAACAGTCATATGATAGCGTCATTTTCAACCACTTCCAGGGGTAACATTTCATCGACCAGTATCTATCTGAAATCTTTCAAACAAAGAGAAACGGTACAAATATCGTATAGACAAGAAAGCTAGAGACGTTGTCATGCAGAGCCAACATTGTGTGGTCGTATATTTCCATTTTAACACTAACTTCGAGGCCACACAGAATGAAGCACTCTCAGGCTATAGAATGACGTACTCCATCTGGGAAATTGCAATGAGCGCACTCACAAGACTTGAAAAAGTGAGCTAACGCCAATAACAGGTGATTTTCGCGAAAATGGTGGAAAAAATTTTCATCACAAAACCATCACTTTTGGCACTTGATCGATGTATTTCAATATTTGCAGTACCACTGTTGACTTAAGATTGATGCATTGCGAGTACTTTGTCTGGAATTCCGATTTTAAAATTTCCGAGAGTATTCAAAAAACAAGGATTCGCGCCGAAATGACCGTTTTCCCTTTCGAATGACCTTCAAGCCGAATCCCTTGAAACGGATTTTTGCCTGCAAAACGAACGCGCGAGAAGTGTGTTGTCATGCGGTATATTTAGAGAGGACACACGACCGCTGTTCACCACAACACGATCCTGGATCACACAGTCGAAATCTGGAATGCCTTCAACAACACGACAGCAAAACTGCGTTACTTTTCCCTATTTCAAATGATCGCCATCGATGGCACTACTAAGTTAGACTGCGACAGACAGCGGATGATGACTCGACTCCATAATATAGATGAGTCCACGGAAATGTACATTTTATTCGACACTGCGCTTCGGCATCTGTTCATTGACTTGTTTCAGTATAAATTCTAGCCAAGCCAGCATGTCCGTCCCATTAACATTCCTGCGAGTGTCAAATGAGTGCCCTATTTGAACTAGCTCCATCCGCTCATAGGACGGTCGTAGAACATTTCGGCTTTGCTCGGCTTGTACGAGAGTTTTCTTTTTCTGAACAACATTTAACCATTATATTCACGAAAAACCACCCAGCCCCTCGGCAATCCCCCAAATTAAAGCGAAACAACGAAAAGGCGCGTCATGCAGAACAAGATAGGATCTTATGTATATATCACAGTGAAACAGGGATAACTCCAAGCTGATTAGAAATACCTCCGTTCGCCATCGTACATGTTATCGTGCAGGGTAAATTTGATCTTCGGTAGCCACCCACGCATTCAGCTGTCTTTTCTTCTTGAAAGCTTCGTGCGTCACGTTGGGAACGTTTCGACCCATTGTAACACCTGCTGCAACGTTATTTGTAATCTATGAATACATTTGCGAACTATAAGCCCCGACGGTAACGTGGGTGCAAGCAAGAATCTGCTGTCAACGTCCCACCAGTTGGTACTACTCACAAGTTCGTACGCTATAAACGTTTTCATATTATTTCTTGCACGATAGCGCACGGTCCTTTCGCCCAGTTTATATGCGTAACCAGTCTAAGTATGAGCGAGCTGGGATAAGAACAATTTACCATTTTAGATACAAGTCAGAATCACTTAACCGTTTTCAGAATTTGTACATACACCAAGCAATTCATGGGAAATTTTATTCGGAGATCCTCTACAGGCTTCGCGGAACTTCCAGCAAGCACAAATTGTAACGCGTCGTGGAGTTTCTTTACGCAGGCGCACATCAGGACAGAAAAATCTTCTAAAATCCACTTTTTGGGTTAATTAACACTTGAAACACTTGCCACGTTTGGAGCCAATAGTTGTCTTCATGACCAACGGCCGTGTCGAACTATCACTATATTCCGATTAATTGAATTTCCAAAAAATTAACTAAACCACTAACTTTCATCAGGCGAACGGATCATACCTACCTACGAGCAACTGGACCGTTACAGAAGAATGGTGCGTTCTGCTGCAGACTTGCGCTGGCAATTGTAGTGAGCAGTTACTGCACTGGCAGAAGTGGAGATGGGTAATCAACATCAAAGTTGAAAAATGCGTACATACCATCAAAGTCGACTCACAGAAGAAGTCCCTTCAGCCACCACACATCAGCCCGTTAAGAGTATTTTAGAGCAAAGACGAGCGTTTCATCGGTAACCGTAATGTCAAGGCAGATTCAGTAAGCGTTGACCGAGTAAATGTGACGTACGTGGATCCCTCTGACTTGCCATCTCCTCATTCGGCTATGTGGAGTCACGCCTCTCATCCATATCTCCGGAACAAATCATTCCGAAAACTCTGTGAGCAATTTTGGAACCCCCCACATCCGCTAACTGTGTGCAGTCACTTCATCTCACGAAATCACAAACACGGTGAGACCGACCGCGTGAAATATCTGTCCGTTTTGCGGATTACACACAATAATGCTTTTCATCTTTTTCACGAGCGTCTGCTACGCCAACCGATGCTCTAGGGTTGAGTTCCTGAAGTTATGTACAACATTTTTATCTCGTAATATTCAGCATTTTTAGCGCCTTCCAACTTTTCCAGGTTTACATGTACACACGTTGCTTAAACCACGGGGCTCCAAAATACACCTTTTCTGGAAGGTCGTGAGCCGCGCATTCTCTCCGCACTCCGTGTCGCCCGTGTGCTGAGTTTTTGGAAATCAAGGGTCAACATTATCAACTTTCCCCCTCAGCAAATTTCTGGATTTATCTGATTCTACGATTATCTTCGGTGTAATCCGCAAATCCCTTCGAGGCAGCACGACAGATCGGATCCATTGGAAGTAATGTAAAATACAGGGTAATTGTCCTTACTCTGGTGACCTTCAAATTCGTCGACCAAACCTGAGGCAACGTGAAGACTTCGGGGGAAATCTTTTTCCTGAAATGGAGGTTCCAGCAACAGTTCTGTAAAAGGAAACAGTACGAACAAGCATCAGCCAAAGACCCCTAAGCCATGCGCTCGACTTACACAAACGGAAACTGAAACGGCGCCAACAGCACCGACTCATCTCTACAAACTGCTATGAATTAGTTTCATCCTTCTTCATCACACTTCTGTTTCGTGTTCGTACCTGAGCTGTGTTTAGGTTGAATTAATGTGCCTCAGTATTAAACGTCCACTATTAATGGGTTCGATAATAGCCGGTGTACCATCTGCTATGACACGATACTCTTCGTCAAAAACACTAACGTGATATAGACATAGTGCGTGTAACATACTGCTACTTTCACCAGTAGTGCGTTCTTCAGGTTTATTAGTGTGGTGTAACTTGTACAACTTTGTAAGTTGGTGATATTGAATGGCCAAAATCCTCGAAGTCCGCTCAAAATGGACTTCCTAAACTGGCGGGCGATCTGTTACTCGCCATTCACGAAAACAAACAACAGCATTATGACAAATAATGTCAACCTTTTTGTCATTCTCGACGATCCCATCGCAGGACAGTCCAAGGACACTGATGGAACGGTCTGCCATCCCACCAATCCCATTTGCTGGCTGGGAGTACAGGGGCGGAGGCATCCACAAAAAATAACTACCCGTGGTAAGGTGAAACGCTTCGCGCCCCAGTGGACAGCGCATTATTTGATATACACATTCCACAGGGCTTTCCGAGAGGATCTCAGTTATGGGTTGCGGAAGGCTGTGACTGTTTCAGCGGCAGACAAACGCAACATTTCGGGGTGCATAGAGGACACTCGTGACTTGATTTCACCAAGGAGTTTTGAGCGCAGTTGCGAGACGGGAAAACAATGGCATGAAGTGTCAGAAAAGAGTTCGGGGCAGTGCTTTGCAAATGGTCCCTTTTGGCCATGTGCGCGCAGGATAAACAACAGTCGCCTTAAAGGAAGGCAATTTTACGGGTTGTTTGTTCCCGTATAATTCACACAATTGATAACCTCCTTCAAATTGATTGCCCCTCTACCAGTCCCAGATCGTCATCGTCATTTGGTTATCGAAAAGACGTCACCAACAACATCACTCCATCAGAATAATATCTACTGTCACATGTCACCTTCCTGCTGAAATACACTCAACCTCGACGTTCGAAGCTGCCATACAGCGCGGGCTTTTCAGGGTTAGTGATCATATTATTTTTCGCTTCGTTTTTAGTTTCACATTCAGAACTTCAGAAATTACGCTTGTCTTCATCCAGATACCTCGTTGACGTGATCCACAGTTGCACTAGATTGCACCTTCTGTCGACACGGCCCGTTTACTTAATGATCCAAACAAGCTTAACCACTCGATTGCAAAGTCACGAAGTTCCCGTCTGATGGATAACCTGTGTCCTTCTCTTACGGAGGAGGACGTGAATTTCGATGTTGATCGCCGTCTGCGCTATGAAAGTGGTGGGTTCGAGTATTAAATAGTGCTTTGTGCAAGGCAGGGATAGAGATCGTGTGAAAACGTAAGGATACCTGAGGCCGAGTTATCTGGAAATAGTAGGGCATGTGTCAGTGAAGCAAAAAAGATAACTAAACTGGTCTACGGCAAACATGACTCCAGCAACATAACAGAACTGACAGACTACGACAGTAAACATACGCAAAGCACACAATACGATTATTGTCCAGGCTGCGAGAAGAAGAAGAAGAGAGAAAGGATTATGTGCATAGCAAATTTGTCAGTATTTCGACAGGGATTACGTGTTTTCACCAGGTTCCTCGAGAATTCCCATCCAACAACATGACGTTCAAGCCTGGTGTTGTAGTACGGCCGAACGGGCAATGATGTACCGAGGATTGTACTTTGATGTGGCGCATTTTGAATCGGTGTTTGAATGATTCTGGGAGACCCATCTTGACGGATTTCCTCGGTGGGGTGTTCTGAAGACGGGGAGCTTTTGCAGAACAATAGTTGTTCACACAGCACCGCCTACTGCGTTCCCTATTGTGCTTCAAGGAGAGTTCTCCACGACTAACCTTTCCACTGAGTTCTAGCAAGCGAGTGCGGGGCTGTTAAGTTGAATAGGATGTTGTGGACTGCTATCGCTCAGAGAACAATGTGTTCAAGGCTACCCATTTTCAGTTGGTTTAGCCTCACGGTATGAAGGTTTCGAGGATTCCATAACTAGTTTGTTGGCACGTCTCCGGACTTGTTCAAGCAGCCTGATGTGCTGAGGTGAATAAGGTTAACAGGCTTATACATTGAGAACTTCACTAGACACGAAAAATTCAAGAGAGTGGATTGGGTACATGCGACCCAGATTCCTTTTGGTCGGCTCAGGGTGCCAATCTGGATGCGTCCTCGAGACCTTCAAGTTTTCTTGCCTCCTCGTTCCGAGGTCGCGCAGTAGCGATACAGACGGAAGAATGGTACCTACCAGGCAATACGATCCCATGCAATTTTGGCGAACGTGAGGAACCATTTACCGGCTTGGGTTGAATGACAGTCGATGTTCTACCGACCATTCAGACAGTCTGTCGTCGTAGGTTCAATGCGGATCTCCATCTGGTTAATAGGGAATAGACTACCAGATAACTGCATTGTCCACGAATATCAGACGCTTAAGTTGCGTAAGATGAGTGGTTTTGATTAATGCAAAGATAACTGGCGAGCCTAGTACTGAGCTGTGTGTTACACCGCTGCGGGCTTTGTAAATACTGGAATACTGAACATGAACTCTAATAATGTGTGGTCTACCAGGCAATTGGTACTTAAGTCAATCTAATAGTCTTTCAGCAGTGCTACAGAACTCAACTTTAGCCAGAAGATCTTGTTGATTAACTCCATCAAGTGCTTTTGCGAAATCAAAGTATATATTGTCTACGCCATGGCCGGAGTCTGCTGCATTTGTCCAGGAATTGCAGGCGAAGGGTAACCTAATATTGCACGCCTGGCCTAGAAAGAACTCATGTTGCTCGAGATCACGGTAAATGTGTACCTGTAGGTGATTAAGGATATGCCCTTTGCTAGGGCTTCTAGAGCTTTGGGGACAGTCTTAAACAATGCAATAGGACGAGAGTTTGCGGCACTGTTGCGGCATCCATTTCGCAGTTGTTGCGAATCAGTATTGAGCCCAAGTCCACGTGCCGAACCTTCTTTCCAGTCCGAGCAATCTGCGCCATGTGCTGATACATCAATTGCGGACGATTAGTTAGACAGGCTTCAAAAATCCGGGGCTATCCAACCAGTAACCACTCCGCCTGGACAGGCCCCACTATCATTTTGGGAAGACTGTGTGCAAAATTTCCTACAGGATTAATTGCTGTGATGGAGAACAACTCGTCAAGGTGCGTTTGGGAAGCTAAACCCGCTAAACTCGACCCGGTAGACGCCCATCTGAAAACTGAAGTCGACAAAAACACAAGGTAACTGTCGATCATCAGCGCCCCTCGGGGACTGCTCCATTATCGTCGTCTACATTTTGGAGTGGAGGCGGCGCCTGCAATCTTCTACCGGAAGAGGGACACTATGCTGACTGACGTCCGGAGAGTAGCAGCATACCCCCACAAGATAATTGTGGTTGGCATCATTCCTGACGATCAGCATGAAGAACTTGACCGCGTCCTCAACGAAATCGGACAATGTGGGTTGCAGCTTCGTGCTGTGAATTTCAGCATGTGTACACAATCGGTCCAATATCTGGAATTCATAGTCGACCAAAAAGGCTGCTGTCTTGACCCGGCTGATGTTGATGCAGTCATTCGAATGCGGCACTAGCTGATGCCTCACCGTTACGGTACTTCCTTGAGCCGGCGAACCACTGCAGTGCCTTCTTACCCGCGAGGCGCCAGAGCCGTTTTCAGCTAATCCAATCCTTGAGAAAGGATGCGGTGTAGAACTGGCAAGCTGAATGCCAAAACGTATTTAACTGTGTTAGAGCTATGCCCACTCTGCATCTGTTTCTGACAAACTGTGATCCTTCTTTGGGGATTTTGTTGATGTCAGATGTTCCAACCTGCAGCATTGGCACAGTTCTATCACACCGATTGCGGCGTTAAAATAGGTTCTTGCGTTGAGTGTTTGACGGCTGTCATGTGTGTTATGGAAAGTCGGTGACCACGTTCTCTGTCTCTATTTACTCCTTTCTGGTTGATATTTCTTCTTCTTACATCGGAAATCTTCTTGGTGGTGAGTGCGAGCTTTTCTAACAAGCGATAATCTTGATATATTATCAAATCTTGATATCGTTTACTCGTGTAAGCTTGTTCTGGCATCGTTTTCTTCTTCACTTCCCATTACTGGAACTTCGTTTATAAGCGCCCTGGTTTCATTTGCGATCGATCGCTTCGCCATGATGCGACTTTTGCATTCGATCGTATTCGCATGAACTGTTAGTCTCAGGACTTGTATATTTGATGGGTTACATGTCAAGGTTTTCCGTTGTCTCTTCTTTGGCGTACACCAACCTTCTTATACCTCAGCACCTCACTAATAAGAAGCTTCTTCTGTTCTTCTTCTTCTTCCCCCCTTTTGAATCCGAATCGGTTGCTCGGCGGATTCAGAATTTATCGAAGCTCGCTGCTACACACGTGACTACTCTAGATTCAGCCTATCGACAGACGTTTCGAGCAGACCAAGCGTTGCTGGAACAACCTCCAGACGTCCCAGACTCTTCTGATGAGGCAATGTCCGACGCATCCAGGACTCTAACGGAAGCAAAGAACTGCGGTCAAATCATGAAAAAGTGCTAACAATCATACTTTTGGCGAACAAGCAATTCAAAATGTTGTATGGGCGTTACTTTACTCTGTTGACCGACCGAAGATCGCTACTTGCGATTTTCTGATCAAAGAAAGGCATTCTAGTATACACAAAAACCGCCTCCATCGCTAGATAACAATGCTACTCGACTGCGATTTCACTATTCAGTACCAAGCTACGACCAGCGTCGAGCAAGTGGATGCATCATCGCAATCAAGTGCTTCGAGCATCACGGACGGCGAGGTATTGACTCGTCGCCTCGGCTGCGTGCTTAATCGCTTGATTCAAAACCGATAAAGAGGAGAGACGCGACCACACCGTTTATTGAAACAGAGCGCCTGGATTAGGCTACAGAGACTCTAAATTTAGAGAACGAAACGATTACCATACATGGCAGTCAAGGCCTCAGAGTAAATTGCGTTACATGGTGCATCAGAAAGCAACGCGTGGAAACAGTCCAGATGGCGCACGGGCTTTCCACCGCACGGCTGCAATCTAATTGGTTGAGTGGAACCACACCATCATCGGCGACCGTACCATCAGAACTGGACTGGACCCTCGATAGGGCGTGATGCGTCCCGGCTGTTTTGTTGGGAGGTGCGTCTCCCAGCGCGAGAACATTGTAGTTGTGGTCATTTCACTTGAACATGCTGTCAACTACGTGGCGGCAGAAGCAACAGGAAGCCTCCCCGTAACTGTGTTGGTGGTCCAGCAGTCCACAAAATGATATTCAGTGCCGTGGAATTCCAAGCATTATTTTGGCCAGGGAATACTCTAGGATTATATTGATGAAGAGATGGAGCATACTTTCAACAAGGAGAGTTTCTACCGCCAATTCCTGCGCTTGGTCCGTGAACGTGTGATCGTCCTATCTGGTCTCAGAACGTGTGTTCTGCGGCAATTTCGTTGCGGCTATCCCCGTTTCTGCATCGAAAGCATTCGTATTCATTTATATGTAATGATTCCATATGAAATCCGAAATCGTACAACCTCACGAATCATATCCAACTTGTGCACTGATCGTCCAATCACCAGAAGAAGCTGAACTGTAATCGGAGCCGATATCTGCCAGGCCGTAGGTCCGCGTGCAAGTTGACTTCGCTGGAGAAATGAATTGCCGAAACCTCTTAGTATTTGTCTACACGTATAGCAAATCACCAGAAGTTTGCCTGATGGAAGAAACGTCGGAAAATTCAACTGTACGGAAGCTGCGTCAAGTATTCAGCCGTTTCGGTGTACGGAAGTTAATCGTATCAGACAACAGGATTCAGTGTCCTTCTATCACACTTGCGGTCTTTCGCAAGCGGTTTGGCGTCAATCACACTCGGTCACCGACTTACCATCCGCAATCAAGTGACCTGGCCAAACTGTTCGCAAACACTTCGGAAACAACCCTTCAAAAGGCTAAAGGTGGAGACATAAAAAAGACATTCTCGAAACTTTCCCTGTTGGTCACTGGACGACGGGAACTTTCAGATGAAACAACGTTTAGTGGACGATATCAAGCTCGATCCGTTCATGTGAGGTTGATCAACTGACCATGGCCGTGGGCTATCGTGGCCTTGGGACGGCGTGGGCACCCAAGCAAATTCAAGGCCCTGGGGAAGTAATGCTGCGTGAACTTTCAGTTGGCTCACACAACTGGAAACGGCGTGTCAATCAGGCCAAACTGTTCAGGAAGCAAACGGCCCACTCAGAAAATCAAGAACTGTAGCTGGAAAAGCCAGTGGATAACGCCAGGCGCCAGCAGACAAGCCAGAGACGCAGCATATTGATGTTCAACAAAAACTACCAAGCGCCGTGAACAACCCAGCGATAAACCAATACCAGAACCGCCGTAACCCACTCCAAGTAAATCCTCAGTCACGCACACACGATAAAAAAAGCTGAAAAAGAAGATGATAGGAACAATACCACCTGAAGAGGCAAGCAAGGCAAGTCGTGTTATATCGTCCTATATGTATTATTCCGCTTAACCAATCAAACTCCGGCAGCGCCATCGAATGCTTCTACACCATGTGAGCCGTTTCTTGGCACTTGCCTGCTGAAGCCACCAGTAACGTGATTGGTTTAGCGTCCCGACTGCCATATACTACTGTTCCCTCTGGTTTTCTCCACGTGTTGGCTGTTATATGTAGCTA
Organism: Paragonimus kellicotti; assembly: GCA_014220965.1. Lineage (NCBI taxonomy): Eukaryota > Metazoa > Platyhelminthes > Trematoda > Plagiorchiida > Troglotrematidae > Paragonimus > Paragonimus kellicotti. The sequence continues at coordinate 32,012 of LOND01000187.1, forward strand.
TTGTTCCACTGTGCATGTTCAGGGCTTCTGCCCAGGTAGCAAAATGGTGTGGTGCCCACGCCGAGACGGCGCATTTTTAGCCTTTCGAAAATTGGCAACTTCACTTAAAGAAACTTCAGCATTCCCCTTTAGCTCTTCAGAAGCTTCCCACACCCATCGAGCAATTTTTTTAAAAGAACCGCGAAAGTGAGAAAGATTATCTTCCATCTTTTTGCATTACTATCCATTAGGCACGTCTACATATTCCACTATCAAACTCGCTCACCAGAACAGTCAAATCCCATCTATCAGCAATCCCATTTTCTCATAACTTCCACGGAAAACTGAGGCAAAGAAATGAATAGAAAGTACAAAGTCGCAACGATGAGTGAGAGGTAGCACGTCTCCGTAACTATTGCAGATGAAGCAACAATGAATCACAACAACCCTGCAGTATTCTCTCTAAACATTCCAGCAATGCTACAGCTATTTGCTAGTTTATATCGGGTAGCCTGGATATGCCCTGCTGAACTTGTACAAAAATGGAACGCGGAGCATAGTAATACACTCCATGAATGCGTTTTGAATTCCATATCTTTGTGAATAATCGAGGTAGAGCGAAAGTAACATAGCAGCATGGAGGTATTCTTCCCAAATGTGACACCGGAATGTACGGAACGATTTAGTCGCATACATATTCTTAAGTGTGAACAGAAACCTATAACCGCCTCCCCACCCACCTGAGGAAGCACGACAGCGCAACCATTAGAAAATGTCTGGAATTTAAACTGCGTTCAAACAAACATTACTAAATATGATGTAAACAGTGATACACTTGTAAAAGTAAAATCAAGTGATTTTCTACCTATGCCGAGATGAATTATTTGGATAATCAATTTTATCATTCTACTCATTGCTCGCCCAAACCCGTGGGATGCCGGCATATTCCGGTGGGTTGTGTGCTATATGGATATGACCTAATGCTCACATGTCTTCCAAAAAAATGTGGCGTCGCGTCCTACTTCTCGGTTTGGCAGAGAACAGTAGAAAAAGTAACAAAAAGGGGCGATCCAATGACTGGCTGCAGGGTTGAGATATACGGCCTGGTTACGAAGTCGAAAAGCCAACGGCTTCATCGTTCTGATGGGTTTTTGAAAGATCAACCTAATTAGACAGCTGTCACGGGTAAGGCGGTGTAAAATAAGGTAAAGATAGGCAATTCGTGAGGGAATAATTAAAATCGCAACTGTTCTTCGGCAGAAAAACGCTGAATAAGATCGACCGACAACTTTCAGAAGGTAATTTGACAGTCGCTGTCCAAACTGCTAAATTCGTCATAATCAAAAGACCTAAAAAGTGGAAAGTAATCACAGGTTTATGCACTAGTCCGTTTTTTAATTAGCGAATTCGAACACTTATGTCAGGAGCCGTTTATCGACCTCAGCGGATTAAATCTGTAGTATACTTAAAGTCGAGTACCTTCAAAACTTTGCACTTTTCGTACGATCATATGTTGTAAAATGTTCCACATTTGCCTAAAATAGTTTCAAACCACTTGTCATCGAGAACTTAAGTTTTCGAAACTTGCTACGCCATGTGAGACATCAAGCGCAGTTCAAGGTAAGTCTCGGATAACGTTAGATTAATTTTGTCCCCTTCTTCTTTGATCTGGAGACCCACGTGATTCATTCTTCAGATTGCTAGGATAAAAAACCGGGATACTTCGACGATGGACGCAGCCTGGTCACACACCCGTCAACTAACGGCTGACGTCTCAGGGCGCTTACAGTCAAAAGTTGTTTATAACTGCTAAATTTTTGATCGTGTAAAAACTAGGTTCATTTCTGTTTGACTATGTTTAAGTGTCGGTTATTAATTATACTCCTCTTCTTACAGAACTGTGCATGCAGTTAACCAGCTTTTTGAAAGAGTGAGGAGGACAATGATTGCTCCACTTACTGGGAAGTGCAACTCATTAGATATGCACGCTCCTTATTACGCTGTGATACGGTTTTTCCCACCTCTCCCATTCTTTCCCTCTCGCTCGCACGTGTGTCAAAAATATACCACTCGTCTACTCATTGCGTCATCTCCGACTGACTGTCTCGGTTTTGCGAAAAGAAGTCATCAGCTCTCCTTCGACGTATACGACAGGCATCTGGCAAATCGTAATTGTCAGTCACTTTTGCATGATTTATGGATGCAGTTACGTTCTGATTATACAGAACGACCTGGTCCGAGTTGCCGTAACGTTTTTTGAGTGAACTAGCAACCCCAGCAGATGAAACGCATGGACGATTTTGAGGCCCGTTCAATGACAAAAATTGCCTTCACCAAACAGTTACTCAACACACCCTGCGAGTAGCTTGGTGGCTCCAAAGGGCGCCAGAATGACAATCCCACCAAAGACAGCTACAAACGTCATGTTTACAACCTACCACAGTCACGCACTGCAATACCACAGTTGCCACGTGAACTGACAAACCTTTCTGAGTGTATAACGTACCCATGTCACAATGCTGAGTTTCTTGACGTGTGATGGATGGTTGGTCACACTGGAGACAAACGGTTTCTGTTGGTATCATGAGACGAACGGTGGAAGTGTTGGGAGGTGCTCATCAACATTCAACCGTCGGAGCAACAATCGCTTAAATTATAAGTTCAGCACTTTGAAGTGATGACGTCCACATGCCAGGCACAAATTAGTTGCCTTTGGCTTCTGAAACATTCGATCCCCAAAGTAAACGTCCCAGTCGATACAGGTGCAAAGAACATTCCACATCCGACGACGGAAATACGGCTAGAATCCGGCACAACACTTCCATCTGCGAATAGTACGCCCATTGAGACTTTCAGCGAACGACAGTTGAGCTTAAGCCTTAGTCACCACCGCCATTTTCGCTGGGTCTTTCAAGCAGGGGATATTTCTTCCTTCATCACTGATAGCAACTTTTTGTACATTTCGGCCAGCCGGTTGACGCTCGATAATCGCATCTGATCGATAGCATTAAGAAATTCAGCGTTGTAGATAACAGTTAAACACAGCGGTGGTCAGCCCGATGTTCTACATCCCCTCGGCTTGTGAGGTTCATGAGAAACTCTTAACCAATCCCCACAATCAAAGAATTATCGGCCTCGACAATAGATGTCTTATATCACACTGTTACACGGCGGCCACCAATGCACAGTTGGTTACATCGCTTAGCGCGCGATTATCTGAAAGCTGTCCAGGCAGGGGTTGAATGTGCAATTCAACTGAACATTGTACGCCTGTCTGTTGGTCCATAGACCCACGCCGTCCAAACAACTTAATCGGTTCAACGGCTTTGTTACTTTTATCGCCGTTTCCTTCCTGCCCGCGACCATTCGATAAAGCTGCTCACCGACCGTCTCAGAGACGGCGTGCGCCCGTTTTGGTTCACAGAGGCCACACAAGTTGCTTTTATTGACTTAAAAAGATGCCGCACACATGAAACCATTCACGTTTTCATCTGTTCGTCCCTCTACGGTTTGTCGTGAATGTATCAAAAGTGGATGTGGGCGCAAGCCTGTGGCAGTCGCTCAACTGATTGTGCTTGCCAGCCTTTTTCTTTAAGCGTTTAAAGTCGACCGAGTGGCGAACTAGTGCTTCCAGAAAGGAAGTATTAGCAACATATAACGACCTCAGCCATTTCCTGCACGTTCTGGAAGGTGGAAGTCTCATCGACTTTCTACTGACCGAAAGCAATTAGCCTGTTCCCTACTGTTGACGGTCGACAGGTAATCCCCAAGGGGGACACTACATTTGATCGGTTGGCGGATTGAGTGAGGGGCATGCCAATCTGTGTCAGTTATGAATTACGCGCAGCCCTAAACGAAGACCCGGCTTTTCTTCCACTTGATGAGCCCCTAGGGCTAAATGCTAACACGTCCCGTTCATCACACGTCATTGTCGGCGTCGTTTATCGTGCCCCGTCACTAACCTCAGAATGAGATGAAAAAATGTGCTGTGCTATTAGAGGGGGCGTCGCAATCCTTGGATATCGCGTCGTCGTTCTGGGTGACTTGAACCACCTCTCTACAGGCCCCTCCATTGGACTAACCTCCGGTATGGTGACCACTGAGTTCTGCAATCTGGTGAAGGCAGAGGGACTCACCGAGCACGTCGACCAACTCACGAGGTGGAGAGGTCATAGACCACCCAGATTATACGTGGTGAAAACTACTAGGCGCCACATGGTGGGTACCATCGAAGTTTGTGCACCATTGCGTGCAAACGACCACGCCACAATCAGATTCCGTCTAATATGTGCCCTTAAGATCATCCGATCCACAATGCCGGTTCGACGCACTTCCAGACAAGCCAGCTTTCGAAAGATGCGGGAGCACTTATCTCAAGCCAACGGGCTACCACCTGGCGAGTGTAGCACGGTAGATGAGCCTCTAGGGCATTGTATGTCACACGTGACCATCGCGACAACTAGTTCAGTTTCACTTTACAATTCACGTTCAGCCTGCATGTCGTCCCGGCCCAAACACCCAACCAGGCGTCTAATGGAAGGGAAGCGGGCCTTGTGGGATGCATTCCTCTTTAAGGGAGATGGCGCCTCACACCTGATATACAAACGTTGCCGTACTCAGTACACAGCAGCCGTATGTGCCGACTGAAGGATTCACCAAGTACCACTTGAAAGGTCCACCGCTGACTGTCCTAAAAGAGTTTCGGCATAGTGTTTCACAGGCCAGGCCGAAAGCTGTTAATTCATCTCTCACGAGATCTTCAGGACCCTTCACCTCTAATTTCAAGGCAGTGGGGATTTAACTTGCCCAGTATACGTCTGTCTTCTTTAATTCAACCGAAACGGAAACATATGCCACAGTTCCTAATCCTACTCGTCCTTGGGGACTAACCTCCTAACTTCACTCCAGTTGACATGCGCGATAAGTTATTCCTGCTATGCGTTATAAGCCAAAAAGCTTCATGCGATGCCCTCCTCGTGCTGAAAGAATGCGTGCATCGGCTTGGGGAACCGTTTGCTAGTTTATCTTTAACACTCATATTTTACTGGTTGTATTCCAGCCACTTGGAAGCACGGCATCATCTTTCCTCTCCACAAGGGTGAAAATAAAACGAAAGCCAGTAACTTTAGAGCGATTACCCTGGTAGAAAGTATGTCAAAATTGCTGGGGAGCATGGTAGATGACTTTGTATGTGACTACTTAAATATTCGCCCACCGTTAGCACCGCAGCAAAACGGCTTTGGATTTGGCCACCCATGCGCGACCAACACATTGGTTGCCGGTGACTCATGAAAAATGGCTGTCGGAAAGCGCTTCCCTGTTGATGTTCTGTTCTCAGATTTCACGTCGGCGTTAGATAAACTCGATCACAGTATACCGCTGGACAAGTTGAATAATCTGGGTTTATGCAACAAGATTTGTTCATGGCTCAAACAACCTATCATGTCATAGATACACAGTCAGAGTCAGTGACGAGCTATTCAGACCATTCAGTGGCACAATTGGTTTACCACAGTGTTCAATACTGAACCCGCCATTATTTGTAGCCTACGTTAACGACCTCCCAAGTGTAAGCAACTTTCCCGTCGTGATGTATGTTGCCGATACGAAGTATTGGCGCGCTTTGCACAGCGTTAAAAAAGCAGAAAACTTCCACTGACCTGGATATTCTGCACCTATGGTTAGCGGAAAATCGACTGCCCTTCAACAAGTCCGAGTTGAAGACTATGCGCGTTTATCATCATAGCGTTAGAGCGTTAGAACATTGATGGCGCTACCGTAGCCACTGCTCGCCAGGAGTGCGACTTAGGTGCTGCTTTTACCTCAGACACCTCCCCCAGTACGAACGTTATGTTGATGGTAAAGCAAGCCAATAGCAGCCTAGTAGTGTTCAGTACGGTCTCGGAAGTATCCCCATCGATACCTTCTCACGCATATATAAGGCCATTGCTGAAAGTCAGCATTCAAACGTGTACGCCGTATTGGAAGAAAAACGTAACTGCTCTAGAAGCTATCCAAAGTAGGGCCATTAAGAGATTTGAGAATCTACGTTTCGTGTCGTATAAAAGCCGTCTGTCTAAGTTGGAACCATTTCTGCTATCCCACAGGCGTTTGAAAGGTGACCATACACCAACACACAAAATCCTGTTTCCCGATTCACCTCAACAAAACGTTTATACGGTAGCCGAACAGTGAGTTTTAAGGCCCATAGGTACAATGTTTCTGTTCCACGTAGTAGCTTCTTATGAACACGACATAGTTTTGCTGTCCGAGTCCGTTCAATATGGAGTGAACTATTGGCGACGATTGTCCTGGCATCGTCAGTCGATGAATTTAGGAAGCAGCTGAATGACTGGACCAACCCAAGACGGCCATTGGCAGCCGGGCAAATATAGACCCGTGTAACCTCACTGTTGTCATTTCCTTCCACTCCGTTCTATTCTTTTTGCCCTTATTTTTACTTTCCTTCTCAGTACATTCTTTATTTCTATCACTACGTTGTCATACAACCAAGCAGTGCAATATCCGTAGATGTTCAACTGCTTCCGGCTGCTTCATCGCTCAACACATATTTTCTCAGGCAATTATCGGTTTCGGGGGATTCGGCTTGAAGGTCGTTCAGAAGGGAAAACGGTCAATTCGGCGCGAATCCTCGGTTTTCAAATTTTTTTGCAAATTTTAAAATCGCAATTTCAGACAAAGTACCTATAGTACATCAATTATAAGTATGCAGCGTTGATGGAAAACTTGGAAAACATCGAATAAGTGCCTTAACTGCTACTTTGGCGATGGAAACTTTTCCCACCGTTTTCGCGAACATAACCCGTTATTGGCGTTAGCTCATTTTTCGGATCTCATAAATGCGCTCACTGCAATTCTCCAGTCGAAGTACGTCATACTGTAGTGCGAGAATGCTTCATTTTGCAGCGTTTGGAAGATACGGTAGAAATGGAAATATACGATCATACAATGTTGGCACTCGATTTCAACAATAACACTAGCACATTCGATAGTGACACATGTATGTCAACGTTTCCAGCCTCCTTGCCTATACAATATTTGTAGTAATTCTCCTTGTTTGCAAGATTTCAGGCAGATACTGGTCGACCAAATTTTGAAATAGTCGGGAATGACACTATCATATGACTGTTTACATCTTCGGTTTATATGGAGCGGTGTAAAAAAAAGGGCATCACGCCCCATGCTGTCACTTGGAATCTTCAGAAGTAAATTCTGTTCACTCCATTGCATTGTTTCCCACTAGACTGAGGTCGCGTGCTGTTCATACGAAACAGTATACGGAAAGAGGTGAACGCAAGCTGCCCGTTGATCACTGGGAGGTAACCTCTCAGCCAGTCACAACTTGATGGTTAGGACGCCAAGTATCTATCGCGATGTNAAAAAATACTCCGATCAATATGACAGTCAACGGAATCAGAAATGTTGCTTACCATGTATCACAAACGCTTCGAATACAAGTTTCTCATCACTTCCCGCGTGTTTTCGTCCTCCATGTTGTTCATAACAAACGTCATTCGGAAGAGGCAGCTAATACTGTGAACGCTCACTGCATTCTTAAACGTTGTTCATTGCTGTAGTGAGTCAGGTTGGAGCAGATACTAGTCTGAATGCTAAAAGTAGTGAACCAATGGAATGACGCTAAAACTCACCAATCAAATTGCAGGGAGTACTTCCCATTTTCCGTATTCAGTTTTGCCCGAAGTATTTTATAAATTTGACGTTGTGGGTTACCCACTGCGCCGCCGTTATTTTAGAGTCAGGATTAAATAATCCCAGTCTATTAAAGCGGTTCAACAGGATTCCCCTCGCGAAACCCGTATAAAGGAACATGGTAAGTGCATCTCTTAGTTACTTATATTTTGCTGAAATCGATGTGTAATAGACAAGTGGGTATGCACTATACCCTCGTCCACTAACAATTTGAAACGCCTTTCCTGAAGCGCAATTGAAACGCAGTCCCAACACGTATCGAACTAGAGAACGCAGTGTGGGTTGGAAACAAACCGTATATTTCCAGCTCTAGCCTAGTCTAGGACCAACGGTAGCAGCCAAGAGAAGAAAGAAAAGAAGCGCGAGGTGGACTATCGCCCACACGGTGGCATTCAAAAGCGCGTCAAACGAAAAGTGCGTGGAACCTTCGAGTGCGTTAAACCACGCTCGAAAAGATTCAGGGCTAAACAACCTTGAAGAATGGAATAGTAGATGAGGCGTTAGGAAAAGGACAAGCGTTCACTGCGTGCAATTAGTTGCACGACTGACTAAAGTGGCACTGGGTTCGCATCAGGCCTCCTACAGCAGGCGTACACAGAACCATGCGTACAGAACAAACAAGCGGGAAAACATGGTTGCAGCCGGGATACATAGAGAAGCCACACGACCGCTGGTCACTACATGTGTATTTGGCGTACGCTTAAGTTACACCGTCTGTGATAAGATGCACAACGTGTTTACCCAACGCTCGTACGTATTTTTCGCGACGGTTAAAATGGTATACTATTCGCGTTTCCCTCTTTACAATTGACCCTAAGAGAACATGGTTCCACTAGCATTTATGCCAGTTGACTCTGATCTTGTATACCAGTCTGAGCATTTCACGATTACCTAAGGTAATTCCAGCACAAATTCCATCATTTAAGCCGCTGATATCCTGCTGCTGAGTCATACCCAAATGACTGCTAGCGTAGTTCTAACGAGGACTTGATGGAGGATATCGTCGATCAGAATATATGCGTATGTGTTCGCGTTGTCTCTTCACTGGTGAGCTGCGTGTTCTACACTGCCATCTAAGACGTTGATGCGCTACTGGAGAGAAGGTTTCCTTCATTTGTCGCAGCATTATTGGATTGTCGGGGTTCGTAGTGGGCAAACGGGTATGCGCCCTACCCACGTCCAATAACAATCTAGAACGCCTTTCTTGAAGTGTAATTGAGATATAGTCCCAACAGGCGTCTAACTAGAAAAACACGGTAGTGCTTGAAACAGACCATATATTTCCAGTAGTTTGAAAATATGATAAGTAGTTAGCTTTAGTCTAGTTTTGGACCAGTGGCAGCAACCAAGGGGATAAAGTTAAAGAATGTGGGATGGGCTGCAGCCCACCCGGCGATACTCAGAAGCGCGCCAAGCAAAAAGTGCGCAAAACCTACGGGTCCGTTAAACAACACTAAAAAGGTGCAAGCGGAACGACCTCCAGGAGTAACATGGTAAGTGAGTCGTTAGGAAAAGGGCAAACATTCGCTGCATGTAATTGGTTGCACTACTGGTGAAAATGACACCGATTTTTTTTATCAGGACTCCTATGTCAGACGTACGTGGAGTCATGCGTACAGAACAGACAAGCGAGAAAGCACGGTTGCAACTAGGATCCTTAGAGGGGTAACACGACCGTTGATCACTACAAGCTCGCTGATGCGAATAACTGGCCGTAAGTCCTGCGAACTGGACTGAATTACACTGACTACGTAATAATGCGAAATGACTACTGAACTCGGTTTCAGCGAGTGTTGAACGGAAGTAGAAAGCTACGGCTTTCTTTGTTCTGTTTCTCCAGACAAGGAATTTGGCACCAGGGTGATAGTTACGCCTCACAACTTTTGATTATGCCACAGGACTTGGATGGAAAATAGCGAATGTTGTTATGATGCTTGAGTGTTTCGGGAGATTTGTGATAAGTGTCTGTTCCAGGTATGAGGTTGGTGGCAACCGCAATGGCTTGCAGCGAGCCGTGATACTCGCTCTGCAATGACTCCTCATCCAACTGACTTGTCATTGAGTACAGAGTCTAAAACAGAGACTGCTGGCATCAGCTGCAGCTTTACGGGACTCCACTACCACTCGCATCTGACAAGACAATCTTTGATCTGTCAGAAAACGTCAGCTGCTATCTCCACTGTCGAACATCTGGGCTACTACATTAACAAGTAATAGCTCAACAGCTGGTCTCACTGTTTGTCCCAATGATAGGTTGTCTTTTCAATGATAAACAAATTCCGTTGAAATCAATGGCGTACACCGTTCACAACATCCTGGCCACTTATCTAGTGCACGTAGCCCCAAGCTTATGGTCACCTTATTATCTAAGAACATGTTACAGGAGATCCTGGAGAAGTAATTTATTTTATGGACATCCCACCGTCAAACTTAAGATTACGCCTACACCTACCACATATTAAGAAAGAAGTATTGTTAAAGTATGAGCCTGCTGAAACTGACCGATATTTTACCTGGCATAACAGTAGACACCACCCAGAAGATGTCAGAAAACCTTTAAAAGCCAACTCTACAAAGACTGGCGATGTAGAAGTATGGAATAAAAGTCACACCCTCCCCTAGTAAAGTGCCCCTCCCATAGTCAGACATACAACCCTTAGCATTGAAACTGTCCCACGAGACACCCACGTTTCAGCCCCAGCCCAACCTTCCGGCAGCCACACGGGCCTTTTTATATATAAACACCTAAAGTCTGTGAAGCAAGCTCTCAGGACTGTATCAGGCTTGCATAGATCATAAGGTACTGTGATTGGAGGCACCAAAACATGGATGCTCGAAGCCATTGTGAACGGTAGGTTTAAGATTGTTGGCGTGCGTCCAGCGTACGGATCACATTGGGGGCACCGGTGGAGGTTGGGCTGTATATATCAGTAATCAGTTTTAAACATGTAGACCACGCAACATGGTGCTCGCAATGACATTCAAAAGGGTACAGGCTACGGTGCAACTGTCGCAACGGACGCTACCGCATCCATGGACACAGTTTTCTTTGATTCGTCCAAGACACTCGTTAGTGTGACCCGCGGCGTTTCATTAACCATACCTCAAGCACCAGACCTCGGGAATGCTGTTCCCGAATGACTTCAGAACTACGAGAGAGACTGTTTTTCCAAGTCCTCTCATCTAACATGGTGGCTTGCAGCACGATCATCTATGTCTCCATTGTGGGACCCCGACTGTGTACACTATCCGTTAACAAAATACCCAGCTTATTCCGTTTTAAAATACTGCTATGTACAGGTTATATCAGAATCTTCCACAACCTTCACATCTTAAGGCAAGGAAGCAGTGTTGGGTGATTTAGGTATCCTGTTGCGATTAGCTGCTTACTTCAACACCACTCAATGTAAAATTTTACGAATTGGGAGCCATTTGGACATCAGTAGTAGCAATAGGCTACAGATACTGTCTGTTCTTTGAAACACTATCACGTTTTTTTCAGTCCACTAACTTTTCGGAAGGCTACGTTCACGATGAGCGTGCTGAGTCACCTGCTAAGTCAATTTACTCCAGAGATGTTTGACAGGGTTTGCGCTTCTTATGTCTGCTTCACCCGGAAATTAATATCCGGACTTGTGCCCTCTTCCTGAGGCCGGATAATATGATGAGAAGGATTCAGCGCGGCCTACTCCTATTTTATTCCCTAAGTCTTCCGCCATACATGTGCCTTCGGGTGATGATTGTTTTCTGAGGCCAAGGCAACTGATGCCTTCATTGTCCGCACTCTCCGAAAAGTCGGTCATCAAACTGCCCTGCTGCGTATCGGGGACGCGAGTCTACGGTTCTAGCACCCTTATCCACGTGACCTCACCTCTAGATAACTGTCGGTCCAAACACCTCTGTCTCAAGGTTTCTGGTGATGCCAAAGCTAAACCTCGTGATCAAACGGGAGTGCGAATCATACTTATTTCCAAGGCAGAGTAATGTTTTCTCGATTGGATCCCAGTGAACGGTCGCTTGTACACTGTCAGACTCAATTTGTCGGTTAAAGTCCGTCGCCACAAATCAGAGAGGCGTTGAATATTCATTATATCGGCGTATGCTCCAACAGACAGCTGTTCGGATGCTACCAAGTATGCCCTCGTTGACTTTCTGAAGCAAACTAAACACTCAGACATCATTATACAAGCGGGCGTTTTTAATGTTCAGCCTGGTCGTCTTTCTCCAAAGGAGAAACGGCTGGGAGGTACGTTGGGTGTCCGTGCACAACACGCTGCTGCAACTGTGCGCATCCCACGGTCTCTATATTTCGAGCACCGTATTCCAACACAGGAAGTGGAATTATGTTACATGGAGACATCCGTGTGCTTCTCAGGCGTGAAGGTAGTTAGATCATATAGCAGTCAGTTACAGGTGGCGCCACTCTGTTAAGGACTGTCGTGCCTTATGGAACAACCACGTGGACTCGGACCATGCTGTTGTGCGTGCCCATTTTGTTTTTCCATTTGCCCAGAGGACACACGCTCGTATATGCAAGGTACTTGACTGACATTTGGACGAGGAGAGTGTAAAGAACGCTTACCAGGATGTATTGAACAAGTTGCCCAATTCGAGTCAGGTGAGTGATCCCAGCGAACACTGGGAACAAATCGCCACAACCATGAAAGCTTGCTGTGAAGAGGTATGTTCCGAAGGGGCTATTCATTTGCGACAGAACTAGATTTCTGTCACCTCGATAAACCTCGTGAAGAAACGTCGCTCGATCTCACCTGATTCTGAATATGATGAAGATCGTCGAGAACTTAAACGCAAGCTGACAAAACTTGCGCAAATACCGCGAGTACTACTTGGCCGAACAGTCGAAGGAGATGGAAAGAACCTTTTTTATCCGGGAATAACAGAAGGCTTTTTCCCTGATCTGTGGTTGTACTGGTCATCGAGTTAGTGTGAGTAGTACCACATGTGAAAAAGATGATTCACTTATCACCAGTCAGCCGACTTGACAGGTGGCCTGAATATTTTGAACAACAGTTCAGCAGGCCTCAACGACAGAACCCGAATGATCAGTTATTACGTTCTAGATGGCCCTCTGTCAGAAACAGAAATGGTCCTGGAGCTTAAGTTATTGTTGTATTGTGCGTTTACGATTAATTCTAGAAAGATTATGAGTCTTCTGCTCTCCACCGACACCGAGTATTTCTCACTCCAAAAGGGGAAGCCCAAACCGTACATCAAATTATGGGTTCAATAAGTAATGAATGGAAGTGGCAGTTTCTGTGGGTTCTGTTTTTCCAACAAAAAGAACCTTAGCGCCAGAGAGATAGTTTATCGCTACAGCGCTTCTTAATTAATGCTAAAACTTGAGACAACACTATGGTATACCTAAATACATCCATGGTTAATTACGCATGGTGGCCCACGCATGAGCCATTTGACAGGCCTACTTACCCACACGCTTATTTGCAATAAAAACATGCTGAAATTTCGACTTGGGAATGTAGCAAACATCAAAGTGAACCGTAATTGGCAGTATACTAGTAGTCTCTATCAAGCTTCCCTAACTGAGTTCGCCTGTGCGGCCCACGCTAACGAGGTGTGTCGTCAACGACATCACGTGGTGAAAGGAAATGGACTTCCGTATCTGACACCTCCATTCTTGTCAACACGTAAAACATCACAACGTCCTCCGAAACCCCCAGACGCGAAACTGATTAAAGCTCTGCCCTTCTACTCTACCGCTATCGAAAGCTGTTACTGTGGCATCACGTAGAATGTGTTCGAGGAAGAAGTTCCTGGCTGTTCAAACGTAGTAAAAACAAGTTCTGCCCAAGCCCAGCTTTACCATACTGCATGTTTAGTTCTACGGAACGATCCGCAATCGAACTAATATTTGCGACAGTGGGCCGAGACTTGCAAGTGCGGTTCGGAATCCTTGGAAGCATGAAAACAAGCATTATACCACCTCTGTGTCCACGGTAATCAAGGTAGGAAGTTCAAGGAACGTCTGAGTGTGGGGTTTAGACATTTGCTCTTATCATCGTCGTCATAGATGGCAACACATCCATCAGCTCCCGAACCACTTCGGTTGCGCACCTTAGGCTATTTCTTTTGAATTTGTTATTCTGTAAATATAAAGGTCAGACTGGGTCTCGTCGCACAAAGCTAGGTCGGATGAAACTGGTAGGTTTATTGAGGTGACCGTTCAATCATACTTAACATACGCTTTAAAGAGACGAGTGCAGTATTTGCTTTCTTGACATTTGTCACTATGTTAAAGGCATTCCAGGAGAAATGCGGCACAGCGGTATCAAGGTCTCTTTCTTTGTCCGTAACCTGAAATTTTACTCCATTGAGGAATCATATGGAATCTTGTTTGGGTCTGATATGCGTAACTTGTATTTGCTGACTTTAAGCTCGATTCTGTTTACCTTGAACTACATCAATGCAGAAAGAAGACATATGTTGCGATATGTTAACATTTCGTTTACTCTCATCAGTCGCAAACGTATAACATGCGAGTTATATATGAAACACAAGTAGAGATAGACAGGGTATGGACACGCATACAGTCACATCACGTGTTACGTAATCACCACCAAGGCAACCCTATGGATTGCTCCAACCACTTCTGTGCACATAGCACCGACTGGTAAGTTCTAATCAACATGGCTTCACTAAAGGCCAGTAACTTCGGGTTCTTTTGGTGTAACAATATTTTGAATGATTTAACTGAGTCAACCTGGTGACCTGTTATCACGAGGTGTCTGGCAATCGATGATACGGGGCTTCGAGTGACGGATTTACCGGTTTCAGATTGTGTCATGAGTTGTTTTAACCAGTTAAGGACGTGTTTTGCCACTCGCTGAGATAGCTGTTGGCCTGTCCTGTCTATGTAAACGTCAACGCAGCTGCAAGTGAACTGGTGGACAATGTGAGAGACAGAATGGTCAGACAAACTGCGTCCCTGATTGTGTAGAACGGATCCTTTGGTGGTTTGAGCCAATTATGGTCTGCAACTGGCGATCGGTTCTGCCAATGTAGGTGACTCCACACGCACACTGATATTGGTGTTCGAAGGCACTGGTCGTTACCCTGTCACTGCCCTGGCAAGAGTATGGTCTGTTCATCAATTGATGATTGACATTTCCTTGTTTTACGGTTTGGTTTTGACTTGATAAAATTTAAGTTTGTAGTAAGCACTCGTAAAGATTCGACGAAATCTGTCTTGGCATAAATCGTGCAACACAGTTTCTGACTTCAGTTTCCTAATCAATTATTTGTTTAGAAATATCATGTTATGGAATTGCCAATATGTGCCAGCTGTTGGCATGTTTCCACTAACTACTGTCTGGGCCTTTTCAGAATAATTAAAACCCGCATGTCTCGTTTCGAGTTCAGGTTCTCAGGGAAATCCCTTCGAAACCACTTTCACAGTAAACGGATTATTCTTAGCTCATTATCAAGTGAGTTACCTCCGATCGCTGTTCCGCCCAATGATAAATTCTGTATCCTTCGGTATCCTCGGTTTTGACGGTACGAGTCTAGCGACGTTCCAAGATCTATTTCCAAAACGTTCCGGATAATGGTGATCATAAGACTACATTTGGGTAGTTCATCATTCTTACTGGTTCGTGATAACCGACCCGTCCACTGGCTGTTCTTTCACAGCAGACACTTGACGGAAATCATACTCTTATCGACAGTGTGCCATTGACTGTAACTTTCTACTCGCGTTCACTCCTGTTATCCGGCTGTTTATTTCATTCTAACATGTTGTGGCCACTATATGTCATTACTGTTGCGAGCACCACGATGGGTCGTTCGTGAAACTTTGGAGGGTCAACGGTCCCAGACTGGAGCCCTGAGGAACTGTACTAGAGCTGGGTCTAAAGGCGGATGCACACGGTAGGCGCAATTTGATAGGTAGTGTTCTGGCTAATGTTGCTGACTACATCTGATATCATAGCGGTTAACCTTACCGAGTAAGGCGAAGTGATTCTCACACTCGAATACTTTTGCAAAATCCAGGTATATGGCACTGACGCGTTCGTCAGTCATCAGCCAAGGTCCACTGACCCACCGTTAATAGCAGGTTCGCACCGCGTGAGTGGTCACTAAGGAGCAAGTAGCTAGGGAGCGAGTCGTAGACTAGTGCTTCTAAGTAAAATGACAATCGGCAGATAGTTGGTAGTTTGAATGCTTTTCCCACCTTCAGAACTAGAGTAATTTTCGTTACCTTCCATTGTTGGGGCATTATACCATATTCACTGGATTGTGTAGTCGGAAGACTTAACGGAGCAGTCACCTGCAGCTCTATGGACGGGAATTAAAAGCAAGGCTCTTCTCATCTTCATCATCATAATAGCCATGAGCCGCCCACCTCAACAGTGACGTGGAATATCCTAGAAGAAAACGTTACTAAGAAGGTTGAAAATTAATAAAAGAATTTTAAACGAAATAACTAAAAATGGTATGGATGCAGGTAGGCCATTGACTGCGACACGCCACCATCTTGGATAGCGTCTCTAACCAACGGTTTGAGTGATCACGAGGACCCCATCCAGGCAGGCGACACCTGTCCACTTTACTCAGAGGAGCAGTCGAGGTTCTCATATTTCGTGACCACGTTGTCGCTTGACCACCACGTGGTTTAACCCAATTGTTAATGGTCTCAGCATATAATGCCCGGTACGGTAAACGATCAGCTGGTATACAGAGTACGTGACCTAACCATCGCAGGCTGTGCAACGTGAGTAATTGACCGATCGATCGCGCATCCCGAGCGTTCCGGAATACGCGCCGGCGAACTGCCGCATTGCTCATGCGATCAGTCCACTTAATGTGGGCTGTTTGGCGGAGACAACGATGACCTTTTACAGCAAGCTTGTTAATATCTTCCTTGTGAACAGGCCATGTTTCCGAACCATAGAGCGAAACAGAACGTACACAAGTATTACATACTCTTCCTTTCAACGACAATCGAATGTCTTTTCGACGCCACAGATGACGCCGGTTGGCAAAGGCAAACTCGTGCCTTTGCTATCCTAGTTGATATCTCTTCAGCAATATTACAAGCTGACGAGATAGTGCTACCCAAGTATGTGGAACTGTCCACAGTATCAAGCGGATTACCTGCAAGAAAAAAAGAAGGAGTGGAAATGCCC
The DNA here is from genome assembly GCA_014220965.1 of Paragonimus kellicotti. Taxonomy (NCBI): domain Eukaryota; kingdom Metazoa; phylum Platyhelminthes; class Trematoda; order Plagiorchiida; family Troglotrematidae; genus Paragonimus; species Paragonimus kellicotti. The sequence continues at coordinate 48,886 of LOND01000187.1, forward strand.
CAGTCTTGAAGCAACACTTCGCATTTTGAAGGTGCGAAGCGCATTCCGTACAAACCATCCCGGTTACTCATCTTGTTCAGCATGGTCTGCATGTCTTCGGCAGAGGGGCTAAGTGGGACAATGTCGTCCGCGTACTCCAGATCGGTCAACCGTGTGCCAGGAAGAAGCTCAACACCAAGTTCACTGAACTCCTGAAGCGCACCCTCCAGAATATCGTTCATGACAAAATGAACAAGAAGGAGGAAATCGGACACCTTTGACAAACACCACTAGAAGTGATGAATGCCCGAAACAGTTGTCCATAAACTCTCACCCTGCTTGCAGAGTGGGCATACAGCGATGTCAACAGATTCACATATTTCTCTGGTACTCGCTTGCGAAGAAGACAATTCCAGAGGACGTTACGAGCAACTGAATCGAAAACAGCTTTCAGGTCCAAAAAGACCAAGACTGTCGGCTGCCTGTAATAGGGCCGATGTTTCAAGATCCATCGCAATGTAAAAATGTGATCAACACATCCTTAACCTGATCCGAATCCTGCCTGTTCGTCGCGCATCTGACTTTCACTGGGCTTAGTGATCCGACCTATAATGAGACTAGTAAGTAACTTGGATGCAACAGACACTAGACTGATCCCTCTTTGGTTGTCACACAGACTTCGAGCCCCCTTTTTGAAAACGGGAGTTACTGTTGATAGGCTCCAATCGCGAGTTACTTCTTTAGTCTTCCAAATCGTCTGGAGGAGTTTTGTCAGTTCTAACGAGAGACTCCCTGTGGTCGAGATGATGTCACTGTTATTTTTCGGGAGCTTTGTTAAAGGGCACTCGGTGTATTTTCGGTAGTTCCATCAGGAATGTCAGCATTATGTGTTATACTACGGTTAAAATGGTTATTTTTAAATGCTATGTTGTAGAATTTGGCTAAAGGTGGAGTTTTACCATCTGAATATGTAAACATCTCTGTGCCGGTTAGTTGGGCACACTTCATTTGGCTTTATGACGTTTTTAAGCAAACATATAGGTTGTTGATGTCATCAGTAAACGACCCGTCATGACTCATATCGGCGTAGTGCGTGGCTTTATGTTTTATTTTAATAAAAACCTGTTGTTCCCCGTTCAAGCCGGCCGTCTTAGCTTACACCTTTTATAGCCTATACCATACGAGTGGCAAGCTTCTGTACTTTCTAAAGAATAGTATATTTGGAAGATACACTGTTATGAACACAGGTGTGCATGTGTTAGCAATCGCTATTCTCGGTCGATATAGTGCTAATCGCGCTTTGTTCGTAGCCACTAATTATGGTATTCGGACACCGGTGCATTCGCTTCACCCTTCTACCGAAGTTATAGTAGGCTTGACCTTAAGACTCATTTCTTTCTCGTACACATTCACTACGACGCGCACCTATGATTGTCCCTTTAGTTTCCCTTCTGTTTGTTGATAGTTGATTTTGATGAATTATTCGCACAACGCCTCCGCTTCCTATTTACATACACGAACTTTGCTGACCGCCCTATTGACTTTTTCGGGATGTATCTGACAAATCTGGTACTAAAACGCTATTCACGTGTCTTCCAACGCAGAAAGACTCAACCTTGAGAACTCGTATTTTGATTAGTTTTTCAATCAACTGCAACGAGCGTAAAACGTAGGCTTCTCTCTACGGATACTTTATCTCTGTGCTTCATATAACCTGGGTGATGGCTCCATGAATTTCCCACCTTGACCCCACACACAGCGCTTTCGAGGGAACCTGTTTGTCAGGTGCTGATTGGGGCTAATTTTGTGGCCAGTTCATCTTGAATTTCCATGATTATCGCTTTTAGACTCATTCATTCATTTCATTCAAACAACTCAATACGTATTGCTTAAATTATATTCTGTTACAGAAACGCCAAAGGGAATCATCTTCAAAACATTCTGATTTATCTGACGAAGAAGATTATGTACCCTACGTTCCCATCAAAGAGCGCAAGAAGCAACAGGTATGATTTGTACTTAGATTTTCCTATCCTACGGCTTCTCACGGTCAACATGCCATGAAAGTTTTTAGTCATCGGCACCAAGGTTGTCCTATGTTATCCATGTCAATTGTCACTGTTTAGTACTAGCTGCATGAAGTAGTTTTCTACATCTCCATAATGACCGTTACTGTGACTCCGGAGACCGTTTAACAATATGCCTGGTTGTGTCTAAATTCAGTATTTTTCCGTTTGGAAAGAATTTTCATGGCATAGAAGTAAAATCTCACTGTCTGCGCTGAATGGCCTCGAAACTTATCACAGACTTTTATTGAAGGCCTTGATAAGTGCCTCTGACTATGCTCGAATGCATATCTGTCTCTTGTCCGTGTTTCACGCAAGAGCTTATTGTTAAACATGAGCAAGCACTGTGTAGTTTATATCCTAATAACTCGGATTACTTCTCGTTTATTTTTAAAAACCAGTGGTCTTCATGAGACTAAAAACATTTGCAGTATATTTCGAAGTTATTACTAAACCGGCAAGTTATTTGAAACAAGAATAAAACTGTTCTCGTGATTTTCCTAATCTTAGAATGTACCTGTGCTGAAGATGGCGTTTAGAAAAGCCCTGTGCTCGGGGCGTTTGACTTACGCATCTGGTATGCAATATATAAAGAAACGAGGTTTGGGAGTTTAAGTTTCCATCCATAGTTTTTTCTGTTCGTTTTCTAAGTAATGTGTCAACTGTTCAGTCGTAAACCTCAACTGTGTTTTTTTAGAATGCTTCGCGCTAATCCGACTACGCTTATCTTATTGTTCATGGCTCTATTCCGAACAGTTCGTGATGTCATTTTATAGATTTTAGCGTTGTTTCCAGCACAAGTTTTGTGGTTGCTCTATTTCGTATTCCGAATCGACAGTTTCCTGAGGCCATATTATTATTATCATTATTTTTATTATTTAATGATAGTGATGTATCGTCTACAATCATTTAACTGTTAAAACAGTATGCGCTGTTTGCGAATGAGCCTAACTGCATCTGTCTAGATCTGAATTACTGCGTTAGCAACAGTACTTGTCTTCATATTTTAACTTGCAGGTCCACACAGCTGTCTCTCTCCAGCAAGCGTGTTTCATCATTAACAGCTTGCTCAGACAGACCCACCTGTTGTGTGGATGTGACGTAAGAAACGGGCATCACTATGACTAGTGAGCGTAAACCCTGACCTTTATCTCTCTAGCACGTTACTGTTTCTATCGCTTAAACCAATTTTGCATTTCACTCAACGGTTTTCCGTCTCAATATACTTTTTTTTTTACCTTACTTCCTGCGATTGTTGTTGTCGTCTTAACATGATGAGAATCCGTTTCATGAATTTCAGCCTGTCCTGTGTATTCTTTTCCTGTTTTTAATACCCACCAGTAGAATTTACATTTAGTTGGCACCTCAATCCTCAAATCGCTTTTGTTTCCTCACATTTGCACTTCGTCTGTTCCGTTCGATTCTCCAAACCCAGCTATTCTCTTTGCAAAAAATGTTGGGCAACTTGGCCTACACAGAAGATCCGAAAGAAGATGAAGAGGCCGATGTCAAAACCTCCATAGGCTCTGGGGATGAACAAGGTCCTTCAAACGAGGTCCACAAAGAGGACAGTGCATTGAATCATGTGGGTCCAAATGCACAAGGTAGTCTTTTCGATCGGATGTGGGAGTTGAAGAAAAAAGCAGAGGGTAAGGTACCAGTATGATGACCTAAGTATTGATTCATTTGTACAGAACGGAAAGAAACCGAACGTGATAAGAAACTGAAGGTGGAAGCAAAGATTCTGGAAAGTGTAGCCGAAAAAACTGCACTGATGGGAGTGGCTGAGCTAGCCAAAGGTATCCAGTATGATAAGCCTATTCAGACTAGGTGAGTAGCTTTTAAATCTGCTGTTTTATGCTAATTGCTTACAGTTGGACCCCACCCTCCTACATACGTGAGCAAAGTGAAGAGAAGTCGGAAGAGATACGGAGAAAACATCGCATACTCATCGACGGAGACGACGTGCCGGCTCCGATTCGTCACTTCATCGAAATGCGACTTCCTTCCGCTTTGGTCGACATTCTCAAAACCCGGGGAATTTCAAATCCCACACCGATCCAAATGCAGGGTCTTCCAGCCGTTCTTAGCGGACGAGATATGATCGGTATTGCATTCACAGGCTCTGGAAAGACCATGGTTTTTTCAATTCCAGTTGTTTTATTCTCTATGGACCAGGAACAGAAAATTCCATTTATACCGAGCGAAGGTCCGTATGGCCTGATTCTTGGTCCCTCCGTAAGTCATTGTAACTGAGTTATCAACCTACGATACTGTACTTACTGCTTTCGCCATGTATATGTGTATAACCAGGATTAATTCGGACAAAAGATCGTCATGTTTCTCAACCAAACTACTCTGTCGCTGTCCTTTTGGAACCCGACTTTCGCAACAGCCATGTGGTGCTTCCTCTTTTCGAAATGTGATCGCCCGGGTTGAATTTCGCCCGTACTTGCTTGGTCTTTAGGCGTGCTACAGCTGTAAGAACCTGACAGACTTTTATCTATCCTCCTTGTTTTTATGCAGTGTTTTGTGAACGTCTCGCAATGTGAAGAATATTGAGTGGCCAGAAAGTTAACTGGCTCTGTTTGTAACCAGGCAAACTTGTCTGCAAGTATACACTACCCACTTGAATGAGTAAACCCTGAATCAAAGGTGGATGGAATCAACCATAATCATTGTTATCTCAGTAGGACTGTGCTAACAAGTAGGCTTTTTTGAGATAGTAACTGTAATGTTAATGAGACTCAGTGACAGAACTGCTATACAATTGGCTGATCGGTAAGACTGACATCGGTTTAAAAAGAAAATCCATTAACAACGTGGTCCCCTGAGTCGTCCGCTTAGTACAGTGGGGAACTGGCTCCCACATGCAACGCAGTAAAATCCTATCACGTGGTTGGACTCGAGCGAAGAAGTATAGTTTTGCTTTAATTCTTTTCACAGGCTAATCACATGACACACACCCCTCCACCTCCCATTCTTCTGGCAGCGCAAGATAGTGTTGTTCTGAGTTACACTTTGGTTGCGAATGAATTGCATCAATTGTTTAATAAGTATATCAAGGTTGTTATCACTTCGCAGCTATCTCCGCATTTGCCAGAAATTGTCACAAATGGTTGCATGTACGTTCTGATGTTCAGCGCGTGAAAGTGTATTATCTTCTACTGCTAACTTCCTGGTATTGCTGGCAATTTGTGTGGCAGGCTTGATACATTAAAGGTGAGACCCAATTGTAAAAAATCTGGACTTCGTCCGGCTTCCAAACAACGACAGAAACAACATGTCCAATGACGACAAGCGTTTTACCAGGTGAACTACAAAGCTACATCTGGAGCTCAGAAATTTCACATTTGAACCCGCTTATTCACCCAACCCCATCGTGCTATGGAATCTGTCAAATGGCTCAGAGGATGGAGTACCCAAACAGGATTTCTTTAACAATTCACACTTGAATCCGACAACACCACTGTTGGACACTGGAATTGTGTTACTGGTAAGTAGTGTGGTGGATGTAATGATTTAAAATAGGTTCAACTGCCAAAAATCAGGGCTTCGGTTGAGTCTGTTCCAGATTCTGAACCTACTACACTACTTATCAGCAAGATAGCTCCACTGTCCAACAGTGGTGTCGATAGACTCCATAATGTTTGGACACATCCCACTGGGTCATTCAGTGGATTCCCTACTGCACAATGTGTTGGGTAGGTAGATGAGTCCAAATGTAAAGTTTCTGGGCTCCCCATGTGGCCTCACAGTTCATCTTATCAGGTCCTTGTTGCGTTTGGGCATGCTCGTCCAAATCCAGTTGATCCTCAAACTTTTCGCAATTAGGTCCTAAAACCTTCCGGAAATTCATGAGTCTTATTCTTCGAACTAAGTGAGTTGATGAGCGGATTTCGTTTGCTGGCCGCCGATTATGACTGGATTCTGTCCGCATCTTGAACTCGATCCGTTTACTTAGAACGATGTGACTGATGACTCGGCACACTTAGTTTGGTTCCCGGTTACCCGAACCAACTAACTCAGCGCTATCGGACACGTCTCCTGGTTGCGAATCGGCAACTGCCTTTCATGTGGCTTGCTGGGCAAAAGTGCAGCTGTGTACAATAAGCCGTAGTATGACTATGGCGCACTGAATTCACGGCTAGCGTTCACGTTCCCCGCGAAAGTCTCACTGGCCGTTTGACGTTTTATAACTTAATGTACACAGTCCGCCAGGGAAATGCATCATTCACCTCATCGGAAGCTCACCTGCTTCCCGACGGCTGGCTCTCCAAATGGAATGCAAAACTTCGTTCATTGATCACCTTAGGTAACTATACTGTCTTTTGAGTCAACCACTTTAGCTAAAGATTTTAGTTCACCTTAAAATCTCTTTCAGAAAAGATCTGCAATGTGCCAAGCCACAAAACAACCCAAATGTTCGCTCATTGTTGTAAGCTTGAGATTGGGGTAACAACGCCGACTACCAATCACGCAGTTATGGGTTCGGCTCTCGATTACCTCAGCAAGTGTTGGCTACGTTTTGATAATCTGGCAGTATCCGTCCCACACGTGTGTCGGCTTTATGTTGTAAATGGTGCTTCTTTTTACGGGGAAAAGTTATCATCAGAATACACTCGTCTGTTGTATGCAGTGCCCTTGAGAAATCTAAAGTATGCTAACCATCGGATCCATCGCGTATGAAGTTTTAGCATACTCAGGTTCAACAGTAGTTTTATGAGCAGCGTGGTTTTTTTGGGGTGGATGATGCTCGTTGGCTATACGGGCCATTTGATGCAACCTAAAATTAGGGCGTGCAGCATCCATAAGCAGCAATTTTCACTGCCCATTAGTATTGACTAAAAACGCCGAGCTCTGTCACAGGAAATAATTAACGTTAACTTTGTTAATTTTGCGGCCACGTTTTAGGTAAGAAGAGTTTCATTGCACAACCATTCCCTTTGACATTTAAAAGAGTCGCACCAATTGAAGTATACGGGAACGACCAGGTTTATCATTAAAATATAGTTTAGAATTGCATTCTGTGTATCCGTACAACAATAACTGGTTATTAATTAACTTGTAGCAGAATGTACACCTGAAATGGAATTGAACGACGTAGATTCATAAAAGTGGGAAAACGTGGAATTGATGTTCTCTCCGTATAATGTTGATGATTATGTGAGGTGTTCTGAGGATTTAATACGAGTTGCAAGGAGCATTTAACTTTGGTGAATATCATTATGTTTACTTGTAGTATGTGTGAAAATACACTAACTCGTGGAATGTCTCATTACTGGCTTTGGTCTAGAAGCGATTTTCTGTTCGCTGGGAGCCCTGGATCTCCTTAGTATTGCTGTACCATTTTAATCATTCTTTCAGACGACCACTTCAAGGTACCCTATGACTTTGCTGCATATATTTGTTGCAATCGTGAATGTGCTTACTCGGTAACAGCTTGATTCGGCTCAGTTCGATTAGCTACAGGAACGAACATTTATCACCTTCCCCTCCCTCCAGTTTTCTGCAGGGATCATCATTTAAAAAAGTCAACCCAAGGCCGTTTTGCTCTTTGTCACGTTACGCTTACTGCGCTTACGGTAGGTCTACAGATGTAGGACACATCCGCGAAACATTGTGGATACATCGTTCTGAAGCCCCAACCAAGTCGCCCTTACCATCGTTGAGCTTCATTGTGGTAAGGACCTAACATATGTGGCGTGTCTGTCTCTAATCCATTAGATTCATACATGACCAAACACCAGAAGTATTTTGGATGAGCGTGTGAAAATGCCAGATGTACAGTTCATGCAGTTCATTTACAAAAATAAATTGTACACAATTTTTCAACACGATGTCTTTATAATTTTTGTTGCCAACGTGGCTGGTCATGGTTTTAGGGTATTTAATAGGGTTACGCGTATCGCTGCAATAGAGCACGATTTACCACTCCTTGAACTCATCTCCAGACAGCAGACTGAGACAAAAAATGTGGTCGTCAGCGCGTGCCGTCAAAGTTTATTCAGACTGGCATGACACTCCTTTGTGCAAGCATAAAGTGACATTTCACTCAAGGGCAGATTGTTGAGTCGTCGTCGTACTGCAATAGATCCACACGTGACTGCGTCCTAGATGTCCTGCCGTTGTTCTCCACGCACACAGTCTGTCATCACGGTAACGTAAAGTGAATCTCAGTTTTTCCAGCTAGATGGTTAGACTCCACGTTCAGTGCCTCATCACCCACACTATTTTGCTTTCCTGAGTATACAGAAGTATATGAAACACCTGGATAGAATCTTCACACTTTATTAAGTGTCATCCTAATGTGCTTAAGGATGCCGATAAGTTATTATGCCCACCCAGGGCATGATCAGAAGCGAATAGGATCTTTTTTTGTTGTTTCTCAGAATATGTTCGTTTTTTCCAATAGTGTTTTTAGGTCGCCTACCCTTCCGGAGACATTCGCAGCTGTCGTGTTTCCCCCCCGTGTTGCCCACGAACGTCCAGTTTTATTGTGTATTTTTTCCTGCATATCACATGTCGGCGAGTCTCCAAAAACGGTTGTATTTGTCATCATCTCTACTGCACAGTGCTAAAGATGTACCCATAACGCGGACGTTTTGATCTTGCCGACTACAGATTGCTTAGACCTCGCAGAGTTCTAATGTGTGTGCAATGAATTATTTTACGCGTGTATAGCAAACTGACCATGTCCACCCACTCAAACCTTTAGAGCCATCTCAGCGATCGATCCTCTGCATTCTTTATTCTAGATTTCTGTTTGATGTGCGAACTTTCGGGAAGATCTTTTGGTCCTATCCGTATTTCCTTACCTTGTTCTCATTTAAATGTGAATATTGAAGTCGAACTTTCCAAGGATTGTAAACAGTGTCTTATAAACTAGCTGATATTTTAAGCTTATTGCCTCTTATTTCGGCCCCCTTAATCACTTTAGCGCGAGTTAGCCCGCCAAACTCACGAAGTTTTGTGCTCATTGGTGGATGGTTTGGTTAAAGCTGGCTATCCATCCATTCGGTGTAGTCTTTGCATCGGTGGCACAGCTGTCAAGGACCAAGCTGATGCCTTTCGGCGTTCCGGTGTTCACATCCTCGTGGCTACTCCTGGCCGCTTGATTGATTTACTACAAAGAAAAATATTCAATTTGGAAGTTTGTCGCTATCTGGTCCTGGACGAGGCTGATCGAATGATCGATATGGGATTTGAAGAGGAGGTCCGTACAATATTCTCTTACTTCAAGGTAAGCGGTCGGTATCGAAAGTTGTTCTCTTGAAAAGTGTTTTCAAGTTATCTTTAAGCAACCAGTTATTAAAATACGTTGACGTTGTTTGCATCACAAATCCGCGAACTGTAACGTTTCGACTAGGTTGCGGTTACCGTAGTCAGTTCCTTTATTCGCCTCATGTTTCTATCACCTGATTAGCTTGAGAAAGCTTATGTCTTCTGTTACTTTCGTACGTCTATTTAAGGGTCAAAGACAGACTCTGCTATTCTCAGCCACCATGCCAAAAAAGATTCAGAACTTCGCCAAGTCCGCATTGGTCAAACCAGTGACTGTCAACGTCGGTAGGGCAGGTGCAGCGAGCATGAACGTTTCGCAGGAAGTGGAATATGTGAAACACGAAGCCAAAATTCCGCATCTTCTTAATGCCCTGCAGAAAACATCACCTCCAGTAAGTTATGTAGAGGTTATTCTGTAACTCTGTATTGCTTCTAATCACTCTATGTCAGTTCCCACTATTTAAAATCGTAGACCAGAATACATGTTCGAACGTTGCGATCTAACCGTTGTAATCCTGCAACTTTTTTGTCTTCCACTGTCAGCTTCTCGGAAGCATTAACAAGATGTGGAAACATCTCGTGAGCACTGACTGGGTTCGTTTGTATGTCTTCGGGACAGACGGACTTTGCCAACCACTTGACCTTGTAGTGTTGCTTCGCAACACCTCTCAATTGAACTGACCCATCGCTCGTTACTTCGCGTTGTGTGTTATGTGCCGAGTTTGTCTGAAAGCCACAATCTGACGAATAGTGTACTGTCCGATTTTCGAACATCAAGGCTTTAAAATCAAATGGTTTAAATCGGTAGTTATTTGTCTGTCTTAATTATAAGAGACAGGGAATACCTTTTGTTTCAGTACTGCCAAGCATGATAAGCCTAGTCAGTGGCGCTCGTGAAGTGGGTTTTCATATTCCCCAAATTATTTCAGATTTGTCCACCTTGTTTTACTCTTCTCTGATACTTTCGTTCCGTTTCTTTTTTCCTTTATATGTTGTAACACTAATGCTGGCTACCGGGCAACTTGTTAACTGTTAAATGCATATGCATAAATTCCTCTATGAATGCTGCTTTATAGTTGCCGTTTACTGAGATCTGCTTTCTCCACTTACAGGTCATCATTTTTGCCGAACGAAAACAAGATGTAGATGCAATTCATGAATATTTGCTCTTGAAGGGTGTGGAGGCTGTTAGCATTCACGGAGGCAAAGATCAGGAAGAACGTGTTGCTGCCGTTAGTGAATTTCGAGCAAAACACCGTGACGTTCTCGTTGCAACAGATGTGGCCAGCAAAGGTTTGGATTTCCCCGATATTAATCACGTGATCAACTACGATATGCCTGAAGATATTGAAAACTATGGTGAGTGATTGATTGGGTGCTGTTTGGCCGTTAATCGCGTGTCTCGGATTGCCAGACGGATTTCTTATTGTCGAAATCCTTGCGGCTCATTCCTGCTCGTTCAAGTTCCTTGAGGATCTCGCCATACCATTTAAACTCGACCATGTCTATTGGCCTATCGTACACTGTCCGCTTAGTTGCCCTCGTCTACCATGTCTACTTTCGTCTGGATTACTCTCAAAACTGCTGATCGATATTCTTTTTTATTACTGCGTGGTTAACTGTTTTCTCATTACCGGTGCCTTAGCTTGTACAACTAGAATCGTATTCCCCAAAATAGGTGTTATCGTTCTCTTTAGGATTATATGGATCACAAGTAGTCTGTGGTAAGAAATTGTACGTGAGGGGGAAAAGGAGCGGTGCTTCAAACTTCAGACTATGAGAATGTAGGATTTCCCTAACGTGAGTTTCGGTCTGATGCTTAGTTATAGCATTCACTTTTAACTATATACATAGTTCCATATTATTTTATGTTGACTAGTGCTTTCATTTGTTATTTCCCTGGTCTTAGCATTCACTTACTGCTTGTTGTGTGAAGGAGTGATTGCGTTGTATTAAGGTAGTTAGCGTGGTAACGATATCGAGTTTAGCAAATTGAAGGAGAAGGAATGAACTGGAAAAGTTTTGAGTCATCGCTTTTGATGTGTACACTGAAGACTAGTGACTATTCTCAAAATTGGTTGCCACGTTTAACAAAGGTATGACATATACACCTCTTGAGACAGGGGTTTACGAAAGCGGCTGGTTCTTGTTTCCGACTGATCGTAGTGAAATTTTAGGCGTGTAAAAAAAGAACTTGTTTTCCGCTGTTATGGTTATTCGAGACTCTTCTTTCTGTAACTTTCTTCTTTGTTTGAATTCAAAAGCGGTTGTAGTAGAAACTGACAGCTTTAGTGTTACAATTCAGAGCCTTATCCACTAGGCCACCAGTTCAATGAACGCTGATTGTAATGGGGCACTTTAGACCATTGCTGTTGCTTCTCATTTTTCCACAAGTCAAGATCAACATACCCGAACATGTGCCACCGGTCCAAACTGTGCCTATATGAAAACGGTCTGATACATGTCTTGGTTATGCTCACTCATGTTCGTTGATGATCGTCTGAGTCATGAAAAGTACTGTGTAGCGGCTACGCTCGTTTTCCGTTATTCGTCATCAGGCTAAATCACAAGTTATATCACAACTTTTACAAAAAGTAAATGGGGAACGGATGATTAATGAGGTCAATCAAAGTAATGTCAAACTGCAACCGAGTATCCACTTGAACAATGGGTCTTGACAGGCTAACAGGGTGTGGGTTGGCCATGGCAGATCCAAAGCCTGAACAAAACGTTTCTGGGCGCACAGGGGTGGGTTGTACAGGCGAATTCCAATAGCTTCAGCTGTGGACAGAATCCTACGCCTCCTCCCCGTTCATCTGCCTAGTGATTCCCCTGTAAAAATTTGTGGTGCATTTAGGCTGATGATAAATCACGGAAAACGAGCTTATTCGCCACAGTATTCCTCATGACTACGCTGGGAATTTTCGCTTGTCGGAGTATTCCATCGGAGAGCTCGTATAACTTGTTTCCTAATACTTTCGGATTCGTGCTTTTCCTTGTTTGTGTAGCAATTAAACTTCGATATTGATTACTGATGTTTTAATGGCAGTGTTACCGGTAAGAGGGAATCGCCAAGGAAACCGAACGAACCGCTGTACTAAGGAATTCACACAAAATTTCGGTCTTGTTCAGTCAGAATGAGTCACCGTTTAAGTGATCGGCTGTTGGCGGACAGAATGTCGAGTAAAAAACGAAGACTTCGAAGCAATACACCCCTTAACGACCTTGTACGACCAGTCTTTCTTGTTGCACTATTTTTCTCATTTTCATATCGACAACAACCAGTTTTCACAACAAACAGAGCAATCATATTGGGAGGCAGTTGACTGACCGATTTTTGTTTGAATAACCCATATCAAAAATTATGCACAAATGCGGGAAAAGTAACCGCTTTAGAATTATGCGACCACTCTCCTTTCACAAGTTTGCAAAAGAGTACAACGGAATTGTAGTACGGCTTGCTTTTACCATTTTACTTCACCACTTCGATACGTCAATTACCGGTACGCTTCCTTTGGATGACTGTAGTTCGTATAGTTTCAAGCACCTCCTTGTTGCAAAACCACCGGCCGTCAAGCTATACACCTAGACATCTTCATGTATTTGACAATCTACTGAGTCTCACGAGCTTTCTTTAAGGTTGAACTCAGCTGTGTTGTCGGCCAGTTCAAAATCTTGCAAGATACTGGCGGATCAATCAATCCCCCCAATCATTTGGTGGATTCCATATGACACAATGTGACGGATAAATGACGGCATCTAAATGTGAAATTTTTCAGCTCTCGACGTAACTTCATGGTCTTGCTGGTAGAACACTTGCCGAGTTTGGGCATACCGTTTGTGTCACCGATTCGAACTCAGCTGAAGCCCATTAGGTCTCTTCTTAATAAATAGATCTTCCTAACTACTAATTGATAATACGTTAATATCTGGAAGTAGTTATCTTCGCTAAGTTTCACGTATGATTTAGAGCTTTATCTTACGATACGAAAAAATAAAGATCAACAAATAAACTCCAGCTTTTCAATATGGGTCGGTGTCTTGATCACCAATGAGGATGATTAGTCCACTCACTGCAAGGCCGGTAACAGGATCAGCTAATGCCTGCCATTAGCACGCCGGTTGATGCACTCTTCCTTCAGGTGAATATGCTAGTGTTGTTTGAATACATCGGGAAAGTCTCTAACAATTGTCTGCTCACTATCGACGAAATGCTAGTATTGAATCAAGGAAAATACAGTTAAACGATGCCCTGTCTCTCGCTGATTCAGTAGATTGGTTTTTTGTTCGATCTCGTTCATCTTTGGAGTTTCGTTTAGTATCTGCTACACAGTGCTAATGGAGTAAGCCTCTCAGTTGGAATTCCCCTCAAATTGTTCGGACTCTGGATTTTGTATCATGATACACAATTGTCGGATGTCGGGACGTATACATGCATGGCTCGAATTAGTTTAACCGAGTGTCTCATTGGAGAAAGTTTCAAAGGCATTTGGGCGAATTGCGTTCTAAAATAAATTTATTCTGATTTTCTGTAATATTTGGAGATCGCGAGCGTATTTTCATCCCTCGTCGTTAGGCGTTGTTACACGTTTTATTTATTTAATTTCGTCTACTTAGTGTGTGCATAGTAGTTAGTGATCTTAAAACAGAATATCGCGCAACATCTGCGAACGTTTCGATTACTTTAACGGAAGTGAGGCCTTCTGCAGTGCAACTTATATTTAAACTGCAAACTTCTAAACAGATCGGTGAAACATGTGTAAGATTTTTCATGCCTCTCAGTTGGACATGTTGAATTCACACGTTTTTCTACAGCTCAAAACGTTGCCACTTCTTCATGCGAACGATGCACTTTCATTTCCTTTCCTTCCTGATGTTGACAACAACTGTTATATCAAGATTTATTAAGTTAACGTGATTGAAACCGGTTTCCGTCTCACTGGAACTATTTATGATGTTTGTTGGTTTGGAATGCTCTTTCATTTCCTTTGTCATTCTTACTGTCTTCATTAGCTGTATTAAAACGACTGGCGAATACCTTCAAAAGATGTTGCTTAATGACCACTGTATTTAGTGTTTATTTCTTCTCTTCAAAAACTGGAGCGAACCAAAATAATCGTTATCCCAAATAAAAATGTGCCAATTGTTTTCTAACTGTCTACTGTTCTTTTTAGTTTGCTTATGGTGAATTTGGCAACCGGCAGCGATATTGTTTGAATCTGACTCATCGTTTACTGCTCATCCGTAATGCATAGTGCAAAATTTTTTAATTCTTTAGTTTGTTGTGACGCTGGCTAGGTTTCGATTGACAGAAACAGTATCATTATGAATTTTGTTGAACTATACTGTTTCACAGTCAGCTTGATATCCTGAATTTTGATTCTGTCTTGACTGTTATGTGGTGATACGTGCTTAACTGCATCGAGGTTTCTCTCATAGATTGCTAACTGTCTTCATTGATTGAGCCTCATTAGTCACTCATGAGTTCTTTTTGGATATCCATACTAATTGACGGCCTGCATCTAGAAAAACATTGCTTTTTAAGTTTTTTGGTGAGATTATTTTAGATCGCGCAGATCCATCCAATGAAAGAAACAGTATATCATTAACAATATAGTATGTTGATCATCATCCGGAAACTTAAAACTGAATTTTTCAGAGCCTGTTTTTACAACAATGTGCTGGATTGTTGTTCGTCTATTCGGCTCGATTTTCTGCACATACTACGATGCTCCCCAGTCTTGTGTCTTGATAGTCCACTTGTAATATTCGTTTATCAGTTCGCATCAGTAAACATTTATTCCAAAATCTGACGTGTCCTCTTTTTGATTAGCATTTAGAATCTTACCACAAAACTCTCTTCTTGTGTTTATTTAAAAGTATGGCCATCTCATTATCTGACCTGGCTCATTTCCTCTGTTTTAATCACTTCAAAGCTGGTGATAAACTCACCTACTAAATATTTTCCAGTCACTCAAGTTTTCTACCTACTGCACTTCTTTAATGCATTTCTTCTTTGTTAGATGTTTGAACCACTGTTATCACGAATCTCTTCACGAGTGGCTTCTCCCTTATTTATCTCGCTGTCCTTGTGATAAACAAATAATTGTCGCTGTCTATTCGTAAATGTGGCTAGTTTCATAATTTGCAGTTATTTCTTCTTCGTAGCCCGTTGTTATTTTGTTTTTTCTCTCCATTCATATGTATATGCATGTTTTTCATTTACTGGATGAGTGTACAAATAGCTGAAAGCTAGTATATCTATTACAGTAAAGTTATGCTTGACGTGATTTGATTTAGCTTTCTGTTGCCATGATGTTTAGGTCCATTACTTTATCCGTACTATCTAAGTTGATCTGCTGATCGGTTCGCGTCATTTGAACATATTTCTTTTGTATTTTTGTCATTGAGTGATGACCATGTGAATCGTTTGCCCACGATACGGTACGTCTGTTCAGTTCGATTGTACTCCAGTCGGTCTGTTGGTTTCCCTAGCCACGCATGTTTGCTATTCACATGCTCCAAACAATCAGTCAATTGTCCACCCTTCGAGCACTCTTGCCTATCTGTCGCATACTTTGCAGTATTGTTTGGATCTCAAATGTCTTCGTTTCCACTCATCCCAGAACGTCAGTTTGCTTCTGCGCAAAGCTTCACCGTCGGAACTTTTCCTCGTTTCACTTCATTAACCCAGGTAGTGCGGCACTGTAACAATTCTCATCCAGCCGACCATCGCAAACATTCATACATTTATTCGTCGACGAAGGCAGTGCAAGTGAACAGTAAGCTTCTGGGTTTTTTGATGCAGATTAAGCCGCCGCCTTTGTAGTTTGTGCTGTTGCAGAACCGCGCATTCACACACGGTTGGCGGCATCCGAAACGGATTAGCCTGTCACAGTGACCGAAGCCAGAGGACGCCTGCGCTTCAAACCATCACCCCAAGTGGCTTGCGCTGCACCACTTGTGGTTCCACTCACACCACGTATCCGGTGTAAACCCGAAGGAATAAGACCAGTAGGTGTGTGAGTGAGGCCTTTGTGTCCAGCCGGCCAATGCTGGTTAGCCAATTGAATGGCTAGCAGGAAAAGGAAACCCTTATCTCTCGGAAAATAAACAGAGAGAGAGAGACTACAATGACAAGATCTAAACTGAGAAGAAAGATATGTAAAATGTAATACAAGAAGCATTTCAGTATACGAGTGTATGTTACTGCATTCCAGAGAGGATAAGAATGAAGAACAAATTCAGATTGGACTACGAAAAGAACAGGCAAACGATTTATCACTGTGAGTACGCTGGTGACCTATTAATCCAAGGCGGCCAGCGCATTCGCGGCCGCACACATCGCAACGCCATATAGTCATGTCACCACGACCTATGGCACCGATGGTTCCCTTTGCGTATCGTACACACACAGATTGTACGCATACACTCTATTTTGTCAACAAGGCGTTACCATATTGGACTGGCTGAGAACGGCGACATATTTGTCGACCCGTTTTTACTTTGCCCCGTGCTTTCACTGCGAACGAATGGACCTTTGAATCACTACCAGGGAAATCCTAGGGAAATACCATTTCAGTTATGAGATTGTTACTGGTGTAATGGCTGTTCGTCAGTCCGATTTGGACTTTTGATTAGATAGCTTCTTCGATTTCTGAGCCACTTATGAATTCGATGGTCCATAGGACCCTCGTTCTCTTTCAGTCGGGACAACATTCTAATTCAATGGCATCGCTTGCACTCCATTAGTGCTTTTTCTTATTCATTTTCCAAATAGATGGCTCATTGAATTCTCATTATACTGGCCCACATCTCTTGGTATTTCCTAAACCGAAAAGGGAGTGACCAACTGACTCCTTTCTAGTGATATACAGATAATCTGTCCTATTATTGGACTCACTGATTATCACTGTTAGGTCACCTCGCCTGCCTTGCTCGATCGTCATATTGTTTTTCTTTTAATGATTCTAACTGCCCAAGGTGACTTTTGACGAATGAGATTCATGGGATTATGTTACCATTCGTTGAGGGATGTACGTGTTTACTTTTATATATGTCACGCGAACAATGTTTGTTGTTTGTAGCAACCAATCAACAACAATAACGGTGAAGTGCTTCATACAAAGAATGAAAGAATACATTTAGAAATTGTTTCTGGACGGTACGTGTTAGGTCATTTCACACATTTCATCAGCCTACAACTTTTCTTCGTTGAGTCAAAGATCTTACTTAAGTGTATTAGAGATTTTCAGTTGTTCAGATTCATGAAAGGATTAATGATGGTGATTATGGCGATCTATCAATCTCAGCTCGAAGTGTCTCAGTAATAGTGACGTCGAGTACCGGTCACTGTTGCGGTGTCGATCGCAGTCGCTGCGACTGCTCGTGTCCAAATCTGTGTAGCCTGATAGTACACACACATGACCTAGTATGTCTCCTGGGTGCAGATGTCTCGTAGCGTAAAAACTGAAACCTAACTGGTCTTAGCTGTGTAATATCGACCGGTTGATGGTGATCTGATAGCCAACTGGATGAAACATCAGGAGTGTTCTTTTTTAATATAGCCATATACTTTTGTAAAAATATGTCACGCTTATGTGACTGATGGGTGTGATAGGTGTAGACCGTCTCGCGATCTGTGAACACGTGTTCCTAATTCGATCGACGGCACATGCCCAAATATACGTTGTTTTGGTAGATGTTGCATGAAGTTCAAAGTCCAAATTCGTTGAAATGTTTCTGAACTAGATACAAAAATTTGTGAAGACATGTTCCAGTGAACCATGACCATAGTGCTTTACACGACAATTTTATCTTTTCCAGTTCACCGAATCGGTCGAACAGGTCGTGGCCACCAGCGTGGTCTGGCCACCACATTCATCAATAAATCTGTGGACGAGTCGACGCTTTTGGATCTAAAACATCTACTCATTGAGGCGAATCAACGTGTGCCAGACTTCTTGGTCGAATTGGTCTCGGCCACAGAACACGAATTAGAAATGGGCGGAGAAGTGGGTTGTGCTTATTGTGGTGGCTTGGGGCATCGTATCACACACTGTCCAAAGTTGGAGGCGATGCAGAACAAAGCTGCTGGCAATTTGGGTCGCAAAGACTTTCTTTCTTCTGCGGACTATTAGAGCGCCCTGTTTGTTTATCTGCTACCATGCTGATGTTTCTTTTGTAATCCATTTGCTCTTTGTCTATGTGAATTGGGGGTAGTTGTAAATACACGTGTATATATATTATTTCTGTCCAACAGGCGTGAAACGTTTTGCTCAATCCATCAATGCTGCGTCTGGTTTTAGAGCTTTATAATGACTTTCCTTATATATTTTGACATACTTTCGCGCGTATTTATAGTGTAGTTCGGCAGTACCGTAACTCAAACGGCTGCTGAAAAAGAACGGCAGAACATCAAGTGAAATCGCTGACCCCGTTGGACTTTCACTAAGCGGTTAATTGTTCCTAATTTTCACTCTTAGGTTCGATCATACAGGGTAGGTGTACATGGGCTGCTTATTCATGGTGTTTCATGTAGGATTTACATATTTTCTATCGTTGGGTTTAAACGTGTACATACAACACTGGATTACAGTTTCTATCATGTGTTCTTGTTATTTATGAATCTGAAAATTACCTGGACGTGTAGAAGTGGTCAGTTTGATAAATGGAACACCATTTAGTTTGTTTTTCGTGATTTCGCCTTCGACCTCCCTCCACAGTCTGTTATTTTTTAATGATAAAATCTGCATACAAACGTCCAACGTGTGATCGGTTGTACTGGAGTACCGTTTTGCGTCAGTTAACAAAACTATTTGATGCTTTCGTATACAACGTCAGACAGTAGAGTCTATCGAACAGCGTACTTACTGCGAACTGAATCAGTTATTTCCGTGTTGGTAATGGTGACACGATCATCAACTAGATTACAGTAAATCGGGAGCATCGAGAAGCTTTAATCCGTCAGGCATCAGTAGTTCAGGGCTGCGGCTCAGTTACTGATAGATTGTTTGTTTCCCCAACTTAAGCTCTTGCGACTCACTGAGTCAGTGCATAGAGATGGCGGCTAATCAAGAACAGTGATGTGGATGCCGCCTTTATTTAGTCGGGTTACTTGTGACGTATGGTTAGTTAGGAGGTGGAACAGTGAAAACAGCTGCCTCACTGATGACGCCCAAACTTCAATTGCAACTCGGTTGTTTGATTTCAAGGTCAAGGCGGTGTGATGTCGGTTATTTGAGCTCACATAGGATTTCTTATGTTAATTCCGATCTCCTCCTCACGTTTAAAACTTCCCTTTCTTGTGGTTAATGGTGATTATCAAGGAAACGAGTAATTCACCCCCAGTTTGTTTTCATAGTTGGCATCATTTTGGCTGACATACTAGTAGTTGCGATACCAGCTTGTTTTTCTACGCATAGATTCTGAAGATCGCCCGGTCAAAATTAGCTTCCTTCTGACGCTTGTATCAAAGAAAGTATAGGTGAGCTACAGGTTGGTTACGTACGCTCGTTTGGTTTTGAAATTTTGTGTGAAGTACTTGCGTACTGTCTACTACTTGTACGGACGAACTGTCCTCGCACGAGGTGCATTACACTATACCGATGGTTCTTTCAACCATTTGTCCACACAGTAGAACCCGCCTTCAACGTATTCGTTAAATTCAAAGAAAAATTTGTTATAACCGGCCTTTACTTCGGAACTGCTGTATGGTTAATTCTATGCTCCATTTGCGAGATGTTTATATGCTGTGCTTTTTGCCAACTACACATACTGTGGTGACTCTAAACACGAAGTATAGAATAAGAGAATACAGAGATAATGCGGTAACCCAACACAAAATTCCTGACTGGATTCAAAATCTATCGTGATCAATAGCGAGGAAACAATTTTATACTTACAACTTGTAAAGCAATCTGATGCATTTTTGTGAAAAAGAGCAATTTAGGTAAGACGGTAAATGGACCGAACTATTCGTTATTCCCGGTCTCCTAAGCCACCATAATGTTGTTTCGTGTTTACATCAGACCGCTTCCAAACAACAAAATGTCAGGACTTGGCAACGCTGCCCTTGCAGCAATGCAAAGTCGCTTGCGGACACCATCCATTTTGCAGATCAGTTAGCATAAAAAGATTTTATACAGTCTGGGTTACAAAAATTCGAACAGCTTTTTCTTACGTTCGCATGAAAAAGGGATTGAGTAGCAGAGTAAACGGCAAAGTGAAGGAACACATTTATGAATAATCCTCTCCCAAGCATGTGAGCTAGGCGGATCAAAGTGCTATCGAACTCGTGAACAGGGATGGACCGAGGCTGGATGAAGGTGACAGGAATAGATTTGTTCCCAATCATCCCATCCACCAAGGTTCGCGTCAAAATTGATCTTGGCGATTGTGGTCAGTTATCCCTAAAACTGGGCGATCTACCAATTGTGTGGGCACATTCTTCGGTGTAATCGAAGTACAAAAGCACAAAACCAACGAAGCTAACAAATTCAGCCTTGAGAAAGACGAGTAACTTATCTTCCGTCCATAGCATAGCAGCGAAAACGTCCTCATGAGGACTGATGATTGTCCTCAATCATGTCGTAACCAGGACTACGAATACATTATCTAGATTCCGTTGTCAGGCAGGTGCATTAAGAGCATGCTTTACTTAACCTGTTGAGACACCATTCCGTTGCTCAGTTCTTGAGCGTCGTTACTTCAACTTAGCTACTAGCTCTGGGCCCGGGCTAAGTTCCTTGCCTACTCCTAAGAACTTGAGATACTACAATGTTTATTGGCAGTTTGTGTTAATCTCGTGTTAGTTTGACACACTAGGCCAGTTAATAAGTGTCATGACTAACGTAGAGAGAAAAAAGCCGTGAATCGGATCCAGCTCATAACTCAGATAGTTTCGCTATATCAAGGAGTGAACACCCGCAGATAAGTTACGTTTTGTGTAGATGCAACATTTGAAAGGCCATTAGTTTTTTAAACCTCTTGGGGCTAATAGCAGTATCCTTTGCTATCTCGGATGCTTAGTTTTGTATTTACGACTCGATTGTGCTTCTCTCAGACTGAAGGCAAATTTGACACGTTGGTCCCCAAGTCAACCTTTGTCTACTTCGTTCGCTTGACCCTCTTATACGCCCGTCATAATTTACTTACACTGTCTATCGCTTACCCAGCTGTGGCGATCATTGGATGTGACCTACTACGTGTCGCTGTCTTAGATAAGTTGAGTGACGGAAGTGGGTTGTTTTGCCATTCTCATCGAGTTTCTGCCCGACCCTGTTTTCGCATCCACAGTCATTTAATGTCTATTCGAACATGCTTCTTTGCTTTCTCATGTTTTTATTGGTCCAATTCATCTTTTCATACGAATGTCCGAGAAAGGTCGTAATCCAGACTGCACACTTACACCATGTAACGAAGCGCTCAGACTATCCAGTATTTCACAGTTACTTGTGGTGCAATGTGTCGTATACTGTCCATTTTTCATGCCTTACTAATGGGTAATTACACGTCATTGATAATAAGTTAGTTGACCTCCGCCACTTCTTAGTGAATTGGCAAAGAAGGTTTCAAATTGTCCGCTACAAAACTTTAAGGTCACTTTGACTTGCTGCCTACTACGGGAGGCTGTTGCAGTTTATTGAATGAAATCGGCAACAGCTGCTCACTTTCTTGCACTAGTGGGCTTTTTTCCACCGTGGTAAAACCGTAGACTTGTATCCGTGTTTCACTTCGTTTTGTCGCAGCACTCTCTCAAGTAAATAAATCTTGGTCATTGAAGAGTAGTGGTCTATATTGGTCAAGAGAGATTTAGTCACGGGATTATCAGTTCATGGCATACTCATTAATGAGACAAAGGGACCATGGAAACATTGAATATTTTCGTATTCCTCATGCGGGATTGCAAACTGACATGCCTTCAAAGGGTTAGGAGAGAGCCAAAATGAAAAAGGTCAATTTTCTAGGCGAAAGCAACACCAATATGGAACAAAAAACCTTCCAATTAATTTTCAGTCTAAATTACTGCCGTTCCATTTTGTGTCTGTAAATACGGTTTGCCAAAATTGGTCAAGCCTACTCTTGAGTCAAATCACCGTGCTGGTTGCAAGTACATCATTTAATAACTTCGGATATTAGTTACTCTGCATAAGAAACGTCCTCATGTTTGTCCTTGCTCTGAACTTGATGATCTGCATCCCCATCAGCTATGGGTTGTGGTTGTTCTCGTCTCACAATGAGATTGTCTTCCCTTATGTCTATTTCCCTCTTAACCCTTTACGCACTTTCATAAGATCACCTTTTTTCTTCAAAGAAACATCAATGAAGCTGATTTTCTCTTCTATTATAAGCCGTACTTTTAATTTTTGAGAACCAAAGCTACTTTTCTTCGGTTCACTCTCACGCGAACTTAGGTCTCCGTGTTTGAAAGCAATACGCAGTTCAGAATTCTATGCTCTTCGTGGAGTGGCACAAACGTTTCTGGACATCTGGAAGCTAACGATTTCTTTGGCAGAAATAAAATTTCATTCAACCCCTGTCCCAGCCTGCAACTGTTTGAGGACCTTCAGATCGCTCACGATTTGCCCCGCTATGTCCCTCTTGATTTGCGCTACCCCTATGTTGAGAGCCAAATACGTGGATGGCACAAGAGGTTATTATTCAGAAAACCAACACATGGTTATGCGCTTCAACATGACAACAAACAAATCCACTCATCTGCGTACGGCACTGGTCCCAGAACGTCACGGTTGCCAAGCCTCAGTTCCTATATATACCGAGAACCATTTCATGCCACGCCGTACTCCAATGCTTGTATTTTTCACGCGGCCACTAATGAAATCGTTCACGAAGGGTTGGTCACTGTAGATCGGGTTCGTCTCCCGGGCTGGGGCCCTCGCGACTCAGAGTCGGTGGCTTGAGACGTTAGGTGAGATGGCGGCTAATCGAGCTCAGTGGCGTGAATGTTGTCGTTGTCCGAGTTGTCTGTGAAGTGAGTGCACTTAATGATGCGGGGCAGTGAAAGCCGTAAGGAAGCTGTCTCGCTGATGACGCCTTACTTTCACTCACAGCTCGGTTGTTTGTTTGCAAGGTGTAGGCGCCTTGATGTTGTATGTTTGAATATAGACGTAGCTATTTTTAGTAGTTAGGTCCACTTCCCCTCCCTCCTCTGTTTTCTTCCTATATAAGTTTTTTTCTTTGTTCTTCGTGGTTGTGTGGCAGTCAAGCATCAGTGTGAACCACTGATGTATTGCTGTCTATGATGATGATGATGAATATCAAAATCCATGCTCCTGTCCCATTACTGAACAGTAGTGGTGTGAATGTAGCGCGACCGCTCGTCCTTACTACATTTGGTGTATTCATCTGTTGATCCATTCGCCCAAGTAGTCCCAGGTCGTTTGCACCTGTATCTCACATTTTGTTGCAGTTAACAATAGTTTCCAGTCCAGTGCGTCAATAAAGTCCCTTTCATGAGAAAGCTTCTGTCTGACAATGAGCAATTTGGACATCACCGGCGCACATGTAACGGACATTTTAGCCCCAATTCTGCATTACTGACGTAGGGCAGGAGTAGCAGGGACCCAGGATAGTTTTCTGCGGAGCCTCACTAACCTTGGGCTGGTTCCCACTTTCAACGAAATAAAAATCTTTAATCTTCCCTCACTCTGAAAAGTAGTCTTGACGTTACACTGAAGGTTCAGAGCCTCAATAGCGGAAGTCTGTGAATTACGTAATCAAATCTGTTCTGACGATCCAGGCAGGGCCTTTCAAATTTGTAAAGCCAGTCTGGTCTTTTGGCGACTTCATCCAGTAAACAGTAGGTTCGTTGCACAGCATTTCTTCGCTAAAGTGTATTGTTAAGCGGTTGAGACTTCACGTTTCGCAGTCTGATTATCCTTGATTATTACTAAGGTGAGACTAATAGTCCTGGTGCTGTCTGTCTGCCCTTACCTACCGTGTGTGTAAATATCATCTGTTACTTTCCGGTCGTCTGGTAGCCTGGATTCTTCGAAAGATTGTTTAAACAATCACCCGGCGAAATTTCAAAAATATTTGCCGATGGTCTGACGATTTCTGAACATAATGATGGGATTCCTTTTTATCTGACCTCCCACCTCAGTAGAGGACCGTTTTAAACTGTTTCAATTTGTAGCTAATCGTCTATAACCCAAGGTTTCAGCTCCTTATTCCAATCCGATTTATCAACTTTCCAAGCATGTTCTTGTTTGTTCATTCGTTCTTATGCTTCCCTGAAACTGTCCGGAGATTTCAGCTATGAGACCTCCCTAGTAAATTAATAAGGCCGTAATCATCTTTCCCGTATGACTCAATCAGTTCCATCTCTTCTGTATCATTTGACCACCTCATAATAATTAAGTCTAAGTAACTGATGTTTGACCCAACCTCCTTGATGGAGATCTATTAACACGCTGTATTAAGATTCGGGATGGATACATCCCAATGAATCTTTTAGTACATTCTCATCTTCCCAACTGACTACCTGGGCATTACAACTTCTTACCGCAAGTAATTTTCTTTATCCCCGTGTTTATGTGCTCCGTTGAACCTTGTTACGCACATACTGCTAACATCTCCACTCGTCGCGTTCTAATCCTGCAACCATCCACTTGCATGATAATTTAGTCAGGGACATTTTCACAACGTCCTCATACCGTTTTCGCGGCAGTGTCCAATACGAGCATTTACCTCCGTTGCAAAAAAAAAACACTTTTCTCTGCATCAGATGTCAGTCGAAGAACTTTGATCTGGTTTTTAGAAGCCTCCGCAAATCGGTTTTTTATTGCTGCTGACACATGAAGATGGTTCTCTCAGACAGAAACAGCTCACTTTTGCTGACTAACACCGCTTATACACCCTCAGATCATGGATTCACCTAGATGTTTCAAAGAACCTGGTGTGTGTATGCTCCTCGGCCATCATGTGGTCACGAATAATATTATTGACGAAAATCATGTATATCCTATATATGGGTTTTTCACTCCTCTAAGCTTTGACTCCGATGTAAATGAGATGCACTAATCGATAATGTGGGTCGTGCATTAAATAATGTATATTTGAGACTGTGGGAACTTATGTGACAGTGTGATGTATAGCAGGTACCTTGCCTTAAGAAAGCCTTTGGTATGACCACACAAATGTTACGTCAAGTTTTTAGGGTATGCCCATTTGTTGGAGGAATCTGTGTGATCGTGGATAGATGTGACATATAATTATTGCAAGACATTGTATTGCTTTAGAAAAAAGGTGGTTCCAGAAACGGAGAAACCTTATGGTCGCTTACGCTCACCATTTGAACGTATTTATCCTTGTTCGGTTTGATTGAGCCACCCATATTGTATGGGTCACAGGTGGCCACATTGACTGCATAAGCTGTCCGGGTTTTAGCAAGCAGGTGACCATGAGGATGAGAGATTCGAAACTCACTAGGAGATTTTTGATCCTCTGCGAAATATGAGCATATCTACATGGCTATGTTGACAACATTTGACAGAGGGCATGGGAGGTTATCCCTGCAGTATATATGATGAGCTTAGACTTGGGCCATATCGACATTCTAATTTCTGTAGACTTCGGTCATCCCTATGGTAAAGGCCTTCCATGAGTTGCATGCTAACTCGAGGTCGTATCTTTTTAGGGGGTGAAATTTCCAGGCCACATTGCTCAGACAATGATGAATAGCGGTGTATTTTTCCAGTTGCTGTAAAATCTGCCTGAAGATAACGAACCGGGGCATAAGTAGCCAGCCAACACTCAAGTAGACCGTCAAGTGTTACTCAAAACTCAATCACGCGACATCTGAAAAAATGGACACATCTGCTGAGTGTACGATACTTTCCGTACGTTATCTTGTTCATCTAGTTAACGTGCTGTACCTTTTGGCAAAGTCTGCGATGCATCGTTATCAACCTATCCTTTGCGCCCAAACCGTCATCGAAGACAGCAGTAAATCGGTAGTTCTGCTTGATGCTTAACTGTCATACAACTATGAAAGAAAGCCAGTTCTAGTCCAGCAGAAGTAAAAAGAAAAGGAACAGAGGAGACCCAAACATTAAAAATAACTGTCTATACACTAACCTTCGACATTAAGGTGCCTATACGCTGCAAACAAACAATTAAGCTACATGCAGTTTGTATAAAAGTTGCTGGTTTTACGTTTGCGACTGATGAGAGTAAATCGAAATGTTAACATCTCGCGATATATGTCTTCTCTCTGTTTTGACTAAATATCTCTAAACGAAAGTAAGACGTCATCAGCAAGACAGTTTCCTCATTGCCTGCACTTGTGAAGTACACTGACTTCACAGACAACCACTCAAAACTGATAGACGTGAGCTTCCAACGACGGACTGGTGAGTTGCCAGGCCCTAGACCTGGGGACGAACCCGATCTATACTGACCAATCCTTTGGTTAACGACTTCCTTTCTGTACATCATCTGTCCACCTCGCACCTTACGCTAGTCGGCCACACATTCGTAAAGTGTGCTTTTTGGAGCAGAGAGCTAGCCGGCAGCTGAGTCCGTGCATATTTAAAGGCTGAACAAGGCTCTGTAGAACTCATTACCAAATACCCGCTTCTTAATCTCTTTGTTGCTTATCCGCTGGTGCAAGCAAGCGATCGGGCACGAGCATCATTGGTCATCATATCTGCTTTTATTGGCCAATTTCCGTAACTGCAAGGTAACACGGTCTTCACGATCGTCCTATGTGCAGTCCTTACGGTTCAAAGGGATGCTTCTGTATCACTGGATTCGTTTTGGATTAGCGAATACCGCCCTAAGCTTGGAAATATGAGTTATTGTTTTAACTTCCACAACTGCATTGCTGCTGTTGCAACGTCCAAAGTACACAAACTTGTCAACAACCTACATAACTTCATTATCCAACAGTAAATCTACGTAATCACAGCAGTCTTGTTGAGTCACTTTGCACTCTGGTTGTACGGCGCACTCCGAAGTATTTAGCGGAGCGTTGAACATACGTCTAGCACTATGGCTGAATTGTTCAAACAACAACACCTTGTCGTCAACATAATCAAAACCAGTCAATCCTCCACCAGTCAGATAATCAACGCCGGCATCTTGTGAGTACCGCAGACAGTCCTGCATTTTGTCGTCTCCCGGGCTGGGGCCCGCGACTCACAGAGTCGGTGGCTTGAGACGTTAGGTGAGATGGCGGCTAATCGAGCTCAGTGGCGTGAATGTTGTCGTTGTTTGTCCGAGTTGTCTGTGAAGTGAGTGCATTTAATGACGCGGTGTGGTGAAAGCCGTAAGGAAGCTGTCTTGCTGATGACGCCTTACTTTCACTTACAGCTTGGTTGTTTGTTTGCAAGGTATAGGCACCTTGATGTTGTATGTTCGACTATGGACGTAGCTATTTGGTAGGTAAGTCTTCTCGTCCCCTCCTTTTTCTTCTCTCCTCCAATACAGGGTTTGCTTTCCTTCACATTTGTGTGACAGTTAAGCATCGATGTAAACCACTGATGTATTGATGTCTATGATTAAAAAAAAATGGTGAAAGTGGACAGTCCATGACGTACCTTGCTGCTGGTGCTGAAATTGTCAGACAGTGAACCGTAAACCTGTTTTAAACCGTGAAAAGAATACGCTGGTTCGTCCACGATATAGTAATGCGCTTGACAGAAATCGGATTCTCCTCCTCGTAATAATTAACACGGAAAATCTTGGTCCCGAAAATAACGCGACTGTCCCCGTTAATTGCTCCCAAGACAAACCAAGAGACGGGTGCAAAAAGCTAACTTGTTCAGCTCCAACAATATGTGCGATAAGGACAGTTACTGTGTCTCCTCTCGAGGGTATCGGGCAACCTGTTCATTATTCACAAGCGAAGGTGAAGCTTTCACATATGATAAGGAGGAAATTACAAGATTTATTTGGGGCACAGCGACCTACAAAACTTCTGAAGTATCAAAAAATCGAAGGACAGTTACCGAAAAGTAGTCAAGGTCACTAAGCCACCAATGAGCATAGCGGAATAAAGGTCGAACAGGTAAAAAATAACGAAGGTTACCTCTCGACTGTTCACGACATTTCCGCTCATTCTGATTGGATAAATCGTTTTGTCGAGGAAGGAAGCAGTTTTGGACGGAAAAATGAATTCCCTAACAAAACCCTAACCTGAGGTGAAGTATGGGAATAACGTGCTAACAGTATGTTCGCATACTTGTTCGGTACACCCCTATGTTTAAGCGACTCTAAAGCGCGGACCGATCC
Organism: Paragonimus kellicotti; assembly: GCA_014220965.1. Lineage (NCBI taxonomy): Eukaryota > Metazoa > Platyhelminthes > Trematoda > Plagiorchiida > Troglotrematidae > Paragonimus > Paragonimus kellicotti. The sequence goes on from LOND01000187.1 coordinate 77,472, forward strand.
ACTCAATCGAACGCCATTCTATAGTCGAGAAATACGTCAGTTGTTGACTGGCGCTGCTACGGAACTTGGTGAAGGTTTAAAATATAATTAATATATCCCCGTCCAGGACGAAATAGTGTCTTTTCTTACTTACTTTTTGCCTTCCGAGCTTCGGTGAGTCAACGAAGTCTGATGGGTGCCAATACCCTATAAATGACTGGAGTCGAGCTAACTCCCCTATGATTTTCGCAGAAGCTCTGGACACCTTTCTTGAATGTGGATACTATTATCGAGTGACCCCAGCACGGAGGGATGGTCTCCGTCGTCCACACAAGTTGAAACAACTGAGTCAATGCCTCTACTAACGCCTCTCCACCTTCTTTGAAAAGTGCCGGCACGAGATCATCTGGGCCAGCAGCCCTATTACGATTGAGAGCCGAAAGGCAATTGCGAACCTCAGCTTTTGTGGGTGTCTCTACATCTACAGACCACCTTGCAAGTTGGCAATGATAAGACAGTAGAAGCAGGACGGCAGCTAAGATGCCCCTCAAAGTTTTCCGCGTAGCGGTCTAACTTTCTGGACTTATTATGAATGAGTGTAACCCCTGTCTCTCTGACGGCTTCAAGGGCATGCAGACGTTCTGGACCAGTAGAGCTGAAAAGCTTTACTGGTCCGCCAATGTTTTTGGGGGCAAAAGCAGTTCTCATTTCCTTAACTTTCTCCGTTAATAACGCTTCACGATCAGCGGTCAGGCCATTACCAATAGTCTGGCCAGTTTCCCAACAGCCATTAAGCTCGGTGAAGTCATTGCCCATCGAAAGTAAGAACAAAACGGAAACAAACCAACGCATGATCTGAATTCAGATATATGGTCTGATAAAAACAACAACCTTGAATCCAACCACATCACCTATAACTAACGGCTATGTTGTTTATCTTAGACCAGGTCTAATTAGGCTGGAGACGCCAAGTATAACAATGACGGGCTATGCTTAAAACCAGTGTTGACTAAAAATAGTTTGGACTAAGTTTGCAATTACAACATCAACCCGCGGTCGTTCAAGCGATGTGGTGTCTCTCCAGACCTGCCACCTAAACGAGACTCGGCCTCGCCATAGCGACCAACCTGGGTGTCCATGTCTCTGGCCAGAATTATTATACCGGGTCTATGTGTCGACTTAAAGAGGGCTGCCAAATCCCAGTAAAAGGTCCCCCTGATACCAACGTCACCTCAGCCAGTTGAAACATAAGCACACATGACAAAAAGATTTTTTTTAACTTAGCTTTTAGAGTTGGCCTTAACGAAACCTGCAAAGCGGACAGTGTGGAGACTGATGCTAACGGGGGTCCACTCCGCGAACGCGACTGCGGTGGTTGTGTTGACAACCCCACCTACTCCAGCTTGACCGGTAGCCGTAGCCGTAGAGTCACTTGAAATGTACAACCACTGACAGTGCTCATGCTATCAGTTCGATACTTTGACTATTGTCCTGGATTTTAGTCTCTGAAATGCATCAAACATCGACACTCAACGAATGTAACATTCGCGTGAGAACGACCTGTTGACCTATCCGTTTCTGACCGTGAATGATGAAAACGTCCATATTAATTTGCATTCTCATTCCAACAAGGGACGAGGGAGGCCGGTGGCTGGTTGGTATAAAACCGGGGTTTACAGAGGTAGTGTTACCATGATTAGCCCTATCTTTTGTGAGACCTATAGAGTAATTACTCGAAATGAGGGTTGTGAACGGCCTGAAAGCTAAAGTGTATAGGACGTTGAGAGAAGGGTTAGTGGTAGCATATTTTTTTCTGTCCACCCTAATGTATGCAGCAGGTAGGGCGTCCCGGTTTGTATTGCGAGACGGCCAAGACAGTACGGAACTATTGATGGCGTAAATATTCATGCTTGTGTATAGGCTGAGATAATGCCAGGACGCCCAAACCTAGATAGGAGAACGGTTAGTTGCTGGCCCTCTTCCAGCCTCCAAAATGAAGGATCAGTAGACTGTGGCTCGTCAGACAACTACCTGTTGGACCTGCCTGGTATGACTGACTATCGGTGTGGTGATCACACCGTCCAGTTTAGCCCAATAGGTCATCGAGATGCGCAAGCCGTCACACCACGTCAAGGTCCAGTCTCGTTGTGATGATTGCATCCAAAGGTCCATTACTGTTAACGTGACATTGACAAAGCATTGCGAATTGGTGCTCTTGAATATCGCCGCAGTTTATACTCGTTCCGATTATTCTATCTGTGTGGATTTCCGTCATTTCGCCCCCTTTGGATCCGTGTGCACATTGTACCTTAAAATTTTCATCTACTTCCACCTACCCTGCCTTGAGTTGTTGTTGAGCCAATGTTATTTCCATAGCTAGTTCTTCAATCAATCTTTTGAATGTAAATTCTGGACTTTATGACAAACTAATCGAGCGTTGACTGGCTTAAAAATGCCCCCTGTTTGCTACTCTGTTTTCGGTTTTACACCACTTGAAGTAACGCACATCCACACCATAATCAACGAGTGCGACTTCAAATGACTGTAGGCCGTACATGCTTATGCTGACCGGCTCATTTTGTTACACTAACAACCCATCTCGCCCGATTGTCCAACTGGCGTCCCACATACGGCTATATGTGCTATCATTCTGCAGCAGCAACAGGCAGGCTCAAGGTTGGTTGAAATCGGTCCGCTTATACCATCCATATCCGAAGGCGATAACCGTGTGCACGGTGTTTAAACCCGAACTCACTGCTCCAGACCATTTCGATCCCTGTTAAAGAGGCCGAATACAGAAACTGACAATCCGCATTTACAGATGTGTCCTACGCGGTGCACTTAGTACCCCTGTTTGATATGCACACCTCAGACTTCTTACATCCCCGTAAATTCTCTATACTGCTTTTCAGATGAACGCCGGCAATTCACTGAATTTGGTTAAAGTGAGGCTACTGTTAATAGGTTTCCTTAAATAAACCGTGGTAACTACTGGTCTCTTCTTTCGGCGGTGGTTGTCTTACTGCGCACATCTTGTCTCATGTTCCTTATCAATGTACGGTTATATACGTTACCTGCTCTTAATTTGTAGAAGCATGAAAACTCGGTATTCCGATATATTCTTCTGTGCGTTGGTAACACCTGGATAATTTTTCACCTCAGTCAATTCGGTAGGCCCCAGATGTCGATCATTAAACGACTTATTCAATCGGGTAAGCCTACCCGTGAATCTATAGGGTAGACTTTGAGGGCTATTTCTCCTCTGATCTCACCAAAATGCCATATTTTAAAACGTACTGTGTTTTTTCCTGTACCCACAACAGAGAACGGAGTGTGACCAGATATTCGTTTGAGTGATAGCATCAAAAGGCTTCGAAGAATAGGGAACGATAAAAGAAAGCCAGCTTGATATCCCCCCTGTGTTTATAGCTACTGTCTCAACGCGTCTCTGAATGAGTGAGTTGAAGCACTGTAAAGTGCAACAGAACAGCGCTCCCCTAAACGCCTTGTATCGCCAGATCGGTTTGTAGCGATTTAGAAAGCAACCCTTCATAGGCCAAAAACATAGTAGGTCATGTGCGGGACTAGCGCAGGCATCACCCAGACGGCACTGTGCCTCGTAACAGTACCTTAACAGTGCTTTACCATTAAGCGCAAGAGTCACAAACCATTACGTAATGAGATAACGGTAAGTCAGAAAGGAGGGAGCTACAACACTGACTGAGTGTCCAGTTGGCGATCAAGCCTGCCTTGAAGTAACCAGAGAACGGATGTCCGGATATAACAGATCCTATAGACTGAACCGGTCCTACCGTTTTAATCGGAAACTAGACTGATCCACTTCACTTGACATATCCGAAATGAAAAGTTAGCATTCGAACTAAGATGAATTCGAAAGAGTAACTTATAGATTCTTAACCACTCGGTTTAACAAAATGCTGAATTGTTCCAATGCCTTTGTTGCGAAAACTACTTGTCAACCAGACAAAGCTCAGGAGTGATGTTCACTCGGTCATATATACTGTCTACATGGGGGTTAGAGATGTTTCAGCGAAAACTTCATGTTTGGCTGGTTGTTTACGTTTTGGCTGGTCGTGTGTTCCGTATTGATTACTTTGAAATGTGTGGAAGTTTGTGTCCTGCAGGTTCAAAGTCCGGTAAACAATCCACTGTGGGTTGATAAGCTTGGCTAAGGCCAAAATGGGTTCATGTCCGTACTAGGTATGTCAGAGACGTTCGGTCAGCAGGTACTTAACACCAGGACCACATGCAATCGTCATGTGGCAGTCGATAGCACGAATGCGTGTGTTTATGTGCTTATTTATACCGGTACTAGAACGGCAATCGTTTTGTTGCTAAACCAGAGCGCTCCACAATTAAAAACGCATGGAAATTGAATCGAATGAAGAGAGTGCTGCAGACAGTGAGCTGAATTATTTTGAAAGGAGGGATATACATAGAATTAGTCTAGATAAAAGCATGAACCTTATAATTTACCTGGCGCAAATTAACGGCTTTCCGCACACACACACTGCCTAAGTCTGCGCTTATCTAAAATTACTCGAATGGTATTCATAGCCATCTGACCTAATAAGCTGAGCACTAGGTTATCCTTTAGCTACAAAAATCAGAAAGTAACATATCAAGAACTAACTGGAGTAGACGTAAGTGGTCAATTTAGAGACACAAATTTACCTAGCTCGTAAGTACGCATTAGGAAACCTAGCACTCCTCCCTCCGTATGACATTGACGCTGGACGTTCTGACAACCCTCAACAGTCAACAGTATGAACAGATCACATAACTTGAGCTGTGTTACCTGCAAAAATAAATGAAATCTGTGATCACGCTTTCGCGCATAGGTAGTAGTACGGCTGCTGCTCATAAAAGACCCACTTTATCAGTTGACCAAGATTTTATGAACCGTTGTGATAGCCAATTCAAATTTCAGATAGTTGGAAAGGCAAAGTGATTTCCAGTTGACATTCACGGAACATGCACGCCCCTAACAGCTCATGAACTATGCACAACAATGAGCTATCCTTACATTTGCCGATGACTAACAGGCTCTGCATTCATAGAAATTAAAATTACTCGTGTTTTGTCTCTCAGTTTTTAATTAGTTTTGCTTTTTTCCCGTCAGAAAAGTCAAACTCATCAGTACCAACTGGTGAGTAACAACGTCCGTAAGACTCAACCAACAAATTCACGATATTTTTCTTCAGTGTCCGTGCAATCACACCTGACAAATCTACATTTTTTCCAGCTCAAGATGTCCCAGGTAACTGATCCAAGTAAGCTGAACTTGGTTTACCCTCTGCACCTGGCGGGACCGCGTCCTCTCACTCTGTAAGAACCAACCAATCCCTGTTTTTCAGCCTACCCATGTGCACATTAGCCGTGCGACCCTGTTTGACGTTGAAACCGAGTTAACTCCATTGGGACAGCATAAATTGACATTGAGCAAATTTCCTCCACGTTGTCGCTGGCGAATCTTCTCAGTGAGCATTGATAATTCTGTCCCCTGAGCGTTCTCATCAGTATATCCACTGCATCCCCGTTGTAAAATTAGATGACCAAAAATCAAGTCCTCCTGTGGTTTCTCAAAAAACAACTAAGTATGGATACATACTGTATACAATGTGCCCATATATTGCGGTTTCCTTCTACTGAATTCTTAACTGCGTCCGTTGTGGATGAGATGGAAAACGCATTATATTACTGGCATGTGAGGCAAACTAAATGACGTCCGCATACACTTACATCTGCCAAAGTCGTCTCGATCGGACCCGATGTGTGTTGTAGCATACGGACACCAAGGCTTGGCACACTTGTACGCGTAGGATAATGGTAGTAAACTGGTTCATGTACTGAACACGAGTAACGATAATGCCGGATGACACTAGGTGGAGTGAATGGCCTGCGGAGCAAAGTAAAAGATTTTCTGGCAAATGTGCACAGAGTGGTGCGTACGTACAAACAGCCGCCTAGTGAGAGCGTCTTACTGTGCTGTTCATGCGGCTCCGCTGGCATCAGATTAGCATGAAACGATCAGCAACAGAGTAGGTCATCAGGTCCTGTTTATTTCTTGGTTCAACCAGCACAGTATGTGCGCGCGAATTGCAATGGATCTTGGCGTTCCACTGATGTGCGGTCCACTAGAGAGTTCATTGATCAGATTGCGTCTGTTCCACTATTCCTCCAGGGTTGACGCTTAATTTCGGCAGACTGGCGAACAGTGCACATTTTATGAATGATTAGGCTTACAGACGAAGATAAAGCTAAGTCCTGTTGAAATCTTGTGGTTTGCATCTGCGAACTGCACGTGATGTGTTCGGATGTCTTTATTCTGATAACAGGAAGCTGGTTGCTGCAAACATGCTGAAAATTAGACAGCGCTCCCTCCAAAAAGGTTCTCTACATGGACAACAATCTTCGATAACCTGGAAACGAACAGCTGCGGAGGACTCAGAGACATTGTAATAGCTATGTACTCAAATACACAGTTTTCTACTCGTGATCCCGCTCGGCAACTAGTTATGAGTAGGTGATCTAATCGGTGGGTAGTCGCTCGTCTAAGGTCTATCCGTACCGATTTTTTTTACTGTGAAACTCACGGAAGTTAATTAAAAATGACGGTTCAGGTTTTCTGGGCGACTCCGAAGTGCCATTATCCAGTAATCATAGATGATATAATATATCACCAGTAGTGAAGCAGAGTTCTATCTCCACGACGAGGTTCGCTGAGCCTATTGGAACCCACGCATACCAATGAAACCACGTCAGAGGTGACTAAACCGCAGGACTCTCGGTGTCATGTTATTGTTAGTTCATTGAGTTGAAGACAATTATAGTTGAATAACCGAAGTCAGATGGTTAGTAGTTATCCACAGAATATGTGACCATAGGAAATATGAACGGAATCCCTTCCCACCAGGCTCTAACTTCACTTAATGGACTATTGGACTTGTGTGATTCATAACCGGATTTGGTTGCTCGCCTATGTTTGATGACTGCTTCAGGTTTCATTACGGCTATACAGCTGACACTACGTTCTTCGTAAGATGGAAGCAATACTTCTCACTCAAGTTAATTAACCTGCTGCTGTAGAAAAGTAACTACGATAAAACTAAAATTACAATGCAGCAGTGATCGGAGAATTCTTCTTATGTCTTGCATCGTTAAGTACGCCAGTCTAAGTGATTAATAGCTTCTTGATAAAGCCAAAATTGTTGATCGCTTCTCAGAATATTGGACTTGATAGGTATGTACGTGTCCGGGCCTAGTTGAATGATCGACAACATTAAAATGCACCATCGAGTTACAAGTAAGAAACGGACATTGAAAACCGTCCACAGGCAAAGTGGACGATTCATTTGGAGGAAACCTGCAGAGATTGTAGTTTTCGCACACCGCAGACCGAGAACGTGAGTGACAGTACGGACATGATAACAAAAAGCTATACCATTATACATATCTGTTTCCTTTCTGGTACAAAATTTTCCATTGCACACTAAAGCAATTCACTTTGGTACACTAGAATTCCCACGTTGGAATCTTGGACGTAACG